>JAQFZN010000216.1:0-39869 GCA_034687075.1 Geophilus carpophagus
AAATTATTAAAAGAGTTTTCCTATTCCCAACTTACTGCTAATGACACTTGTCTATTGAATGGTACTTGGAGGGTTAAGCTATAGAAAAGCACAACACTTAAAAATAGTTAAAATTAAATTATAATCAAGTACCTCATGTTTACTCTATGTTAAAAACAAGCTAAACAAAAAAACATACCCATAAACAGCCCCAAACATGGTTCTTATAAAAAACAGTTTTGTATTTGATGACGTTTATCACTACGCTTCCTATGGAGAAAACCACTTTTATCTTGATAAACAAAAAACCGTTTTTCTTATTTCACATATTCAGTAATTTTATATGCACAAAAAATTCCTGGTCCAGAAAAAATTCCCTGCATGCACTGCTCGAATTGAACAGGAAGTCTAACAAAGAAATGGAGTAAAATAAAAAAGATCCTCTGGGTAAAAATAGGAGCCCAGGCCCATCTCAAGTCATGGTCCTAGGCAATAGCCTAATTTACCTATAGCATACGAAAATTAATTGAGCTCTCAAAAAAATAAATCTTATTTAGCGTGCCTATCTTTCCAAATTTCTCATACCATAAATCTTTTTTAAAGTTTAATACCTCTAATAACAAGGTTCTTATTATACGTATTGGAAATATTAAAATAATAAAGTATGCAGCTTTAAACATCATTATTTCAATTTGTTGGCTCAAAAGTTACATTTTTTTAAACAAAAGAATCTAAAATAATTGATTTAAAATTCTTTTGCAGCCTTAACTTAATGTACCTGATGCGGGGCCCCTGGCATTTTGTTAGTCCAGCCACTGCATGGCTAGTTAAAGAAAATTAGCCATTTAAGTTTGTTCTTCTTCCTCAAATTAACATTATCAAAGCACAAGTGAATGTAGCCATTTTCATACATTGATAACATTCTTAATCTATAACGCTTTCCTTTTCAGCACTTAAAAGACTGTCAACACCCTCTTTTCTAATAAAATCGCAATATAAAGATGAACAGCTCTTTAGTCTTCCTAACATTCATGCAAATTTTGTTTGTCTCCTCTTTCCTCACAGTCAACTCTTCGACCGAATTGACCCCAAGTCATTGAAAACCCCTGTGCAATTAATGCGCCTTTCAAACCAACTAACAGAAAATACTCTCAAGTATCTTAAAGATAAAATAATGGGAGAAAAACATGTTTTAAAACTAAATTTTAGAAATTCAACATTTACATGTGCTACAGTATTTTTACTTTGTTCAGTACCCTTAAAATATTCTCAACTTAAACATTCCTTCGTCTTCATATTATCCCTAACCGTATTTCTTTTTATTCAGTTTGTTTACATGTTGTAGCAGAGCTAACTAATAAAAAATTTATCATTCGCCGCTATTGTGAAGATAATAAAAAGCAAACTAAGAAATCTAGCCGGATAAATAGAAGTAAAATCAATTGACTATCTTTTGTCGTTTGGATATTACAGCCTGCAGGTCTAATTTAATTGCAATTTCTTGTTTTCAGTTGAACAAACAAAATATTCTTGTGCACTTTCTAAACTTTTCTTTTAAATACAAACACACATGCCAGAAGCACTATATTAAAATGCCTCACGATCAATTCACTGTTGCTACGTTACCTTCATCCCCAAACCCCTTTGGGAATTGGTTCACAAAAGACTGAATATTTTACACAGGCAAATTTTTTTCTTCTTCCAAATTAACAACTATAATTTCTAGCATCAAACATAATTTTTTAGAAAATTTTAGAAAAATTACACTAATAATATTTCTTTTAACTTCCAGTGAGAATTCAAAATCATCATTTTATCAGTTACTAAAAAAAAGCAATTTTCTTTAAAACTTTTAACCTAAGTTTTAAAAATGAAATGTCAGAAAGTGCAATTTGTTTGAGAGTCACAAGTTTTTGCTATTTATTTTATTGGCGCCTTTGAAATCTTGGTCAAATTTAATGGAATAGTGGCAGTGTTAAATCCCAACTTGAAATCAAATAAAAGATGCAATCAAACAAACTGTAAAAACATTTCTAGAAATTGAACATTAATAACTTTATTGATAACCAACTAGAATGTGATATAAAGGGTTGTTGCAAACTGAATTTTCATTTATTTGATAATCATTAATTATAATTAAGTTTATTTAGTATCTAATAATTTTATTCCTTTCTATTAACCCTTCGGGAATTTATTTACGTACAATTTTCTGGAAGTTATTTCAACAAACCAATTTAATAGGATTATATATTTTTTTAATCTTATATAATGAAAGTTAAAAGTTGCTTATGTTTGTTCCGTAATGATGTGCAAATTTTTAATGTTTGAATTATTCAAATTATATTAAAAATTTCCTACCTGGTTCCCGATACCGGTAGATGAGATTCTTTTCCCCGTAGATTCAAATAATTCATTTTTTAAAGAATCTGAAACAAATAAAAAAATAAAAATTATTTTTATTCAATAAGCCACCATTTTAATCAAATGGCGCCATCTATCGTTGTAATATCATTTAAAATGTTAAAAAAAATAAGTTGACCAAATTTCTTCAAGCTTATTATTAGCAACCTCTCATTAATCATTACGATAATGAATGCCCGTATGTTCTCTTCAGTTTCAAATTAAATTCAGCTTTTCTATTTTTTTTAAATTTCGATTCTCAAAAGAATAAGCAAATACTAATTTAGTGATTAAATAGAAATTTATGAATTTATCTGGCTAATTCAAAAAATTTAAATTGCTAATAAAGTACGGTAATAATGATAATTTGTAAAAATTAATAATTTTCAATCATTACCTGCTTGCACGGCAACCGAAGATCCATTGAAACCAGGAGGATTTTGATTAACTTTGAAAGTGACTTGGTTTCCATCAACACTAAAATAAAAATAGAAAAATAAAAAAAAGAATAAAAATTGATTATTAAACCACAATTTTTTTAAATATTATATTTATACCGAATGTTTGAAAAAGTATCTTCAGGTAATTGTAAAAGTTTTTCCAATTTTTTCACGAATTCAGCTCCCTTTTTCCAGTTTTCAAATCTAGAAAATAAATTTTCTATCAAATTTTTCTAAAAATAGCAGACAAAGAGATAATTTACTCATTTTCCACGGTTATAAAAGCATAACTAGTATCAACTACATCATAATCCCTAACGCCATCAATAGGCAGATCTTTATGATTAACCGGAATTCCATACAAGCTCGGTGTCCTTCCAGTATGTCTTCGTTTCGAAGTCTCTAAAGCAATTCCTTGTTTGTCTAAAAAAATATGAAAAAATGTAAATTAATATTTGCATATTTTTCCAAGCCCTTGTTTTAGTATTTTACCTATTTCTTGGTTACTTTTTGGTGCAACGTGAGTTTCGTATTCTTTTTCTCCATCACCGCCACTATTATCATGATTCATACCATCTGCCGTAAATTTCTGTTCATTCATTGCTTCAATGTTACGGCTTTTGTTATTTATTACGTCTTCAAGTACTTTGTACAATGATACATGTTGAAGTTGTTCGTTCACAACCGCCTAGAAAATATTAAATGATTAAATAACAAATCAATAATATTTTTAAATTAATTTTATTTTATTGTACCTCTGTCGAATCAAAATCGTCTAAATTATTCATAAAATTTGGTCCTGGTTTTTTCACATCATATCTATGAAGTCTCTTAAATCCATTATCCCAATAGTTCTCGCTATCACCACCAGACTGAGTATAAGAAGAATCTTCCGATTCATCCAAATCCATTAGTTTATTTTCGTCTAAATCTCTTTCATCTATCCATTCTAAAAAAAAATAAATAAAATAAAAATAAAATCAGACAGTTTAAATAAAATTACAATTTATAAATTTCAATTTCAAATTAAACAAAACACAAAAGTGCAAATTGCAATTGCATTTACAAAGGTAAAACTTTTGACTTTACGCCAGAAACTATAAATTTATTTAAAAATTCCATATCATTTAAAAATTAAATTTAAACTTCCAAATAAAATTACAACCAATAAAAATTTGCTCCTGCTCTTATCTTAAAACAAAAATTCAATCCTAAAACAATACCCTAAATATAAAAGAAAACAAGGAAGCCTTGTTACAAAATGAAATTTTTATCAATGCGATTATTTTTTCATCCCATCTTACCTCCTCCTCCATCATAGTATTCCTGAGAGGGTTGCACAGGTGCAGAGGCTGAGAAAAGTGCCTGCAATTGATCAAATTCTTCTGGAGAGACGTCGCTGTATATCTGCCGAGGTGATGGTGGAGCCTTAAAATTTCAAAAAGAAAAGAAATTGTTAACAAAAAAAACACATTACAAAATTAAAATTCTGTTACCCTACAAAATCTCCAAATAATTAAAAAAAGATAAAAGTAAAAAAAAAATCATAGCATTTTCATTGATTTCTTAATGCATTACACTAAATATCAATTTTTAATATCAAATATGCATTAAGAATAGTAATATAATGATTTTTGTTGAGATTACAAGAGAAATAAATGCAGCGATTTGCTTTAAAATCACGCAGATATCTCATGTTTTCAACTCGTGATATCTGAATGTAGGTATTGCATTGCCCAACAAAAGCAAATGTTATCTACAATTTTCAGCTGCCAAGAAAAGAAGGAGGGGAAAAAAGTGTTTTCCGACAATCTCATTTATACCTGTATGTGTCTGCTCTCCATTCTTTCATTTTTATCGCCTACAGCGTCTGGAAAAACGTCGTTTGTTTGATCGATTAGTAAATCCAAAAAATCAAGCATTTCTTTATCATCAGCCTGCACGATCCTTGGATTTTTGTATCGTTTAACCATCGTTCTGTCTGAATCGCGATTCCCTATAAAAATTAAAAGAAAAACAAAAATAAAATTAATTAAAATTAATATCAATAAGCAAGTTACTTGTCTAAATAAGTGAGCTGAATTTTTCTCATATTTACTCAACATTCGGATAGGTTTTTATGACTACACATGTTATTTTTTCCTCTAATGCTTTTCGTTAACTATACTTTTAATTATTCCACATACCACCAACTCACTCCACCGAACAAAAACGACAGACTCCCTCAAGAACGCGAATTAAGCGCACAATTTGCCATCAAACTTTGAAAAATGCAAAACAGCTTCGTAAGCTCTATGAGCTTTATATTAAATTCTGTACCCGAACTGCAGTGAAAGGCAATGAAAACGGATCAACAAGGGCGGCAAACAGCGAACAAAACGCCTGACTCTGCATTGATAGACGCAAAGCCCATGTGGTGAGTTGTAAAATCAACAACTTGAGTTTGAAGACTACACACTTTGATGTATACATTCAACCAAGGTAACATAACAATTAACAAGTTATTGTTCCGCCTTAAATGATACTTTTACACATCAATTTCAGGTAACAAATACATACAACAGCAATAAAAAAGAGCAATTGATGTTTATTTGGTTAGTTTGATAGATTCACGAGTCTGATGGGAATTACTACCTGGAAGTAATGATGTTTTAAATAAAATTAAATGGACCATTTTAAACTTTCCTAAACACCTCATTTGATGTAGCATTTTAGAGACTAGGTATATACACTCTGAATTGATCAATACGTTGATCAATCGAATTCCAATGTCAGATAATTAAGAGAGAAGAAATACTGAATTTAAATGCTCATTAATGAGCACTTAAATCATTAGATATTTATATTTTTTCGTTGGAGAAATTTCTAAACATTACTAATACGAGATAAAATCGTATTAATGTATTTTCAAAATGTTTTAAAAAATGTTTGTTGTTCCCGTTTGCGAGGAAATTGTAAAACAACAATTACGAAACATTACTTACATGCAATCCCCGATCTAAGTTTTTAAAAAAGCAATTATAAACAGGAAGCTGCATTCAGAAAAAGGGACAGTGCATGTGAAAAGCTTTTTTTTCATTACAAATATTGAACCGACATTTTTTTAAATATCGTCACGAAATTTATTTATGTAAAATTAGAAAATGTGATTAATTAGTACAATTTCTTATTGTCGATTATCTGAGTTGAGTTTGCGTAAGAATTTTTTAAAATCCGATTCGTTAAAATCTTGATGTTGAATCTAATTCATTGTGTTAATGAATTCTAAGTGTGATTAAGCTCATGTATATTTTTCGAATCAGGATAAAAATCCTAATAAGCATAGAAAAAGGTGAGAAATTAATATTTAATCGTAATGATATGTTGTACAAAATCTGTTATTTCCTCAAAATGGTCCGTAATTTTTGCTTAAACAAATCAAATGTAATTTTTTTAAATAAAGAGGAATAATTGAAAAATAATCAGCAAATAATAATCGACTATATATTATTGTACACCTTTTTATTTTAAGACTCCTGACTGAAAAATATTTTTTCTAGATTTTCCAGCAGAAAAGATTGTGGTCTCGTGCGTCATTTTCTCCTCTTTCTTTCTCAGCAATTGCGTAGGAATATAAATAAACGAGCACTGTTGACATTAGCTCTCATTTTTAACCATTATAGATAAGAATGATCTACGTGTGTGTTTAACAATTTGCTTCAGACTTCACGTTTAATGTCTTCTTCAGGATAAAAATTTCCATCCCATCAAATTTTTATGCCAACATTAGTGTTCAGTCGCGAATCTATTGACAAACGAAGATTTGCGTTTTAAATCTTGCTGCAAACGCAAATGCTTATTTTCATGGAAATTTATGTCATCGTGTGGGAAGAATTAACTCTTGTCCTTCAGGTTTTTTATCCTTTAAGTAATTTAAACGAGTAAAGCCCAAAATAACACCAATTATTTGTATTATTTACTAGATATTTAGACGTAAATCATTTCCTTTTCAACAGTAACTTTACACTTATCAGGTAAACAAATCATAAAGTCGCAAATTGTCCTTATAACAAAACAACACACAAATGACTTTGTTTACAACACTCGAGAGTCCGTTAATAAGTCTATAAAGACCTGAGTGATGCAAAATAATCCCGAGAGAAAATTAATCAAAAGTCTAGGAAATTGATCTCAAATTCATTAAATCTCACCTGTTGAATATCTTCGTGCACTTCCATAAAATTTTGGTTGCCTTGGTGGTTGTTGATGTAGAGGTGGAATGAACCATTCGCTAGCAAATTCTGACAGTTGATCCAAACCAGTTGCTGGATCGAAGTGGATTACTGCCAAATCTCTTGGTAGCGTTTCTGGTTGAAAATCCATTGCACTTTGATCCAAACCGGCAACTGTGCTGCACAGTGATGGCTGATAATCAAAACCGTACCGGTGAGAGTTGAGTAAATTTTGTAAAACGCACTGCGTGTATGCATGAGACCATGAATATCCTGAGGAAGATAAATTAAATATTTGAAAAATTTCAAATATTAAAAGAAAAATTATTTAAAATATCAATAAATAATTTTTTTTAATCTCATGCTTTAGGCAGTGAGTAAAGTTCGGCCATATTTATATGAATAAAATTGTTTTCTTTTCATTGCGAAAATGTTGCTATCGGTTATTTATTATAGAATTCAGTATACCTTCACGAAATAATCTGTTCATTTCCTCTTCGAGTTTTAGTAACATACTAAGTTTTAAATCATATTGATAGTAACTGCTACTACTCAATTGACCACGAGTCGGTAAACATCGTCCAAAAGCAGAGTCTGGAATAATAATGTATGAAAATTAATTTAAATAATGAATATATTGGAAATTTTAAATTTTCTATTAGGTTTCGTGAATTGTTTATAATTAGATAATTAATTCCAAGTGAAATTACGAAATTTATTTTTAAAAAATAAAATAAATATTTTCGTTTTTCAATTTATTTCGTAACAAAATTTCTGTTTATACAGTTTGTGAGAAAATTATAAAATAACATTTAAATTGCAAACTTTTCTTAATTTACCATTACCATAGTTTAAATTCTCACTAACTTCTTATTCCCTTCATGCTTAACTCGCTTTAACACTACATAAACAACTTTTCATTAAGTATTATGCAAACACTAAATAGCTATCACCTGCATGCTACCCAATGTTAAAACAAACTTTATTTAATGAAATTCAACAAATACTTATTAATTTAAATTATAAATAACAATAATAAAAAAATAAAAATACCATCGTAACACCATTCTTCTTGTTCCTTACATACAACATCAGTAAAAAGGCACCCTGAAACAATAAAAAAGACATTTTAAATATTAAACAACATAATTATTACTTCATATTTATTTAAAAATATTAAAGAAAAAGAAAATTATAAATATTCACATTCATGTCAACTTTTTACATGAATAAATTGATCTAATTTTATAAATGCGTTACCATAGCAACGCGGAGGACGCATCAAAGCGAACCTCTCCATCAATAGCAGCTCTCTGGAGAACATGAAAACTCCCCTCCCTTTAATAACACTTTTAATTTCCCACAACTCCCATTTGAACCTGTATGACGTTTTAGCCTAATAGTACCCAGGTAACAGTTACCTAATTACTTAATTTGAATTTGATTAAATCTTTATTTTCCCCCTTCTTCCATACATTCAACTTGATTTAAATAAATACATAAATATTCTAATTCATTCTTTCATCATTTAAATCCGATTTAATACTATAATTCCACTACATTAAACTTATCATGAGTTAATTAGTCCCATTAATCATCTTAAATTGTGGTTCAATCTTCAGTTTCGATTTATTTTTCAAGCCGAAACTTGTTAATTAAAAATATTTTGTACGGTGTAACCAAGACAACGTTGGTAAGAAATGTTGTAGAAATTCAACAAGTATAGAAGAGATTCGCTTGTTAGCAGCGAGTCTATTGCAAACTCATATAGCGACCATTACCCTTAAAATAATCAATATGAGAGCCATCTCGGTGCTACACAGTGAACTAGAACTGCTTTTATGGCCGTTGCTGAGTTAGCACCATATTGTTTGAAGTAGGGTGTATTAATAGAACATTGAGCTTTGATATATTTAATACATTTGTACTGAACAAATTGAAATAATATGAAAAAAATAATTCTTAATTAATTTTATTTGAAAAAGATTTATTTTTTTAAAATTGTTTTATATGTCAGAAATGATTAAAATTAGAAATTTTTATTTCGAGTTTTGAATTTTGAACAATTTTTCGATTGATTCGGCTCAGTTAGAAAGACAAATCTCGTTAAATCAATGCAATTTTATTTTTATTTTTTATTAAATTTTTATTTATTTTTATATTTTACTAAATTTTAATTTATTCTTCAATTATTTATTTCACTGAGATTATATGCACATCAGCTAGAATTTTGATAACGATGGCTACCTACTAACAATAAAAACCTTGTTTTTTATACTGCCCCTCAAGCTTTGCTACACATCAATTTAGCAAGTGGCGAAAAATTGATTTATTTTTCAAATCTCATTCGTTTAACTGTCTAATAATATAAATTAATCACAGTAATTGAAATAATTAGATAAAAAACGAACTATCAATAATTAAATCTCAAAAAATTATATAAACAAAACATGAAGAAATATTTAAAAAGAAAAATAAAACAAAGCTACCCCTCAAGCTTCACTGCATATCATATGAGATTAATGTGAAGTTATTTCAAAAAGAAATTGATTTTGTCATCTAATATTATTTATTTATTTGTTCTTATTAAAATAGAATTGGTAAATTCAAAATTTCTTATATTTGCTAAAGAGTTTAAAATACAAAATAAAATAAATCAATAAAAACAAGAAAGAGAATTAAAAATAAAAGACAAATCTAAAAATAACTCCGCTTACAAACCACATCATAATCGTCAACCTAAAGGGAAATATCTTCAAACATCAATACAATCAAAACAAAGCTTCAAATCCAATTCATACAACATACAAAAATAAATCTAAAACCTAAAAGACAACCCGGATTTTTTAATTCATGAAACTCAATTATTTTTAACAACCGAACGTTTGATAGCATTTCAGGTTCGGCTTAAATGTTGTAAAGACCAAATTACATTTCCTATAACCTACAAAAGAAAAAATATATAAAAGAATGAAAGAATGAAAGAGAAAAATGAAAAAAAAAACAATGCCGCCTGTTGCTAAGGGCGACAGGGATGTTTCCAAATCTCTGACAAATGGATCAAGTGTGGGCGGGTCTTTGGCCTCCCTCCCTCCCTCCCGTTTGACGTCTTTCGGTTGCCGTGGCAACAGTAAGTAGTTGTAAGCAGGTCAATGGAAGATGGCATCAAAACTTTCATTCACAAATCGCGTGAATGTCGCCGGTTTTTAACATAAATAGCTTACAATATATAAAGTATAACACGGAAATACACTGATAAATCATGTTAAATCAATAGCACTCAACTCTCAAACTCAATTTGGTGTTGTAATAATATTAATTCTTTTATCATGCAGAATAAAAATAATTCTAAATGGCGACACGAATGTTCGAATAATATGGAAAGAAATCTCAAAATTATACTGACATCTAAGACCAATATTTCTTATTCAATTTGATAAGTGAATTTATTTTGATACGTTGCTTTTTTCTCTTTCTTTCATCTATATTTTGTGCGTATGTAAAGTCAGACAAAAATCAATGAGGTAGTATGAAAATGACGAATTTGTGTAAACAAAATGGTTGAGTGCATCGTACAAAATGGCAATAACTTGATAAAACAGTATGAATAGATTTAATATGAATAATTTCCATTTAACAATAAAAAAACAAAATAAAACACGAATTCCATTTGATTTCGATACACGTTCCAGGTTTTAGTTTTACTGCATTTTTGTTATGGCAAATTTGTACTTGTACCTACAAAGCGCACAATACTGAATGTAAAAATCATCCGCCATGATCGAATGCGATTCAAATGAACTTTACAGCTTGCGGTCGCTTTTCATGACAGAATAAAATATAATTAAACTGAGATTTTAAAGTACATCTTTTTAAAATTTAATTTATTTTTTTAAACTCTAGATAACGAACGATACCCAATACTGTCAAAATCCCACCGCTTCAGATCGACGTTTCGCAACGAGTTAACTAAACACCTTCCTTCACGTACGGACATTTACGAGTTAACAGACCACATCAATTTGATTAACAACTAATCATCATTATTTTATTCAAGTAGCGTTAACATACTTTCCTCTTCTCAGTGTCTAAGCAATGTTAAGAACTAAAAATAACCAATCAATGCACTACTCGGAGAAGAGTAAGGAAAGTAGTGTTATAAGAGCGATAAAATATTAAAGTGGTAATAAATTTCAATTAACTTCCTTTTATTAATTTCAGGTAAACATATTAGAAAAATCATTCTTGACTAAGCAACCATGTTTACAAGCAACTAAACCTGCGCCTACGTTTAATGAAATATAAATGATCCACATTTGAAGAGAATGTAAATTGAAATCATCTTTCCAATACTCAAGCCAACATTCTCACAGTCAGCTTAGAAATCCTATTTGCAGTAAAGGCATTAAGTTGTGTGCTGGTGAGCAGTAATTATTTTACCGCAACGATTTTTCTCTTCTTCTACATGGATTGAGCACGAGATGTTGTAAAATTCAATCACAAATAAACCTTAAAAATGTTTTTTATCATAAAATAAAAATTTCTACATATTTTAATTTTTTTTTTAAATTTTGTTTTTGTAAGGTTGCATTGCACCGAATGGCGAGTGATTATGTAACGTTACATCTACTCAACACAATCCGGTAGGGGAAAAAAAATTATGAATAATATAAAATTAATCTCGTTTTAGGAGAAATGGTAAGATTTACCAACTTTATTATTCTTTTTTCGTTGAATTTTAAGCTAATTTATTGAACATTTAATGAAAATTGAAAGCGGAGTTGGGTTTTTTTTTTTCTCTGCTTAAAAATAATTTTTCTTACATTTATATTTTTTGAAATGTCAATTTGTGTAAATTTATAAATTCTCTTGGATGTTTTCAAGTACTTCCTTTCACTCGAACGAATGATAAAGTACACTAGGTGACCAGCCTTTCAGCTCAATGATTGGTTGCCTAGCAACGTCTCGAATGAATGCTCCACAACTTGCATTAGCCCCTAGGTCGAGTGTCAGGCTCCCTTCACTACCTCAATACCTTGTTTTTCCATTTAATATAATAAGAATGTGCTATTATATTACATTATTTCATGAAAGAAAGGAAAAATGTAAGAAATTGCTTAATAACCCATTAAACACCCACTTACTTGTACAACTCATTAAAATACACTTGAAATATAATTGGAACTTTATCCAAGAAAATTCATAAATTGAGAAAATAAAATAAAATATAAAAAAAGAAATAAATTCCTTTCTTATTTAATTATTCATGTTTCATCATTTGGCTTTAAAATAGCTACTTTAAAAATCAATTGAATTTTTTTCTTTTTCTCAATTGTCGTTTTCATAATGAATGAAAAATGAATAAAAGGAGTCATTTAGTTGGTCAACACCCGATAAATTGTTAAAGGTTTAGGGTCGCGACCGTTGCGACCCACGTGGGTCAATACATGTTGACCTTTTACAAAACGATGGGTGCTCATCGAGCCAGTTGTTTTGTTTTGTTTGTGCTAAACCGTTGCGCCTCTTAATCGTCTCTTTGTGTATTTACTCATCAATTTTGTTCATGTAAATGGAATGTCTAATTTAACTTCCGGTTTTAAAAAATTGTAAAAAAGAAAAGGTTTTAATGATTAATAAAAATTATTTTATTTATCAACAAATTTGAGAAATAAAATTTTTGTATTTAATTTTTTTTTCTAGATTAGATTTTTTTTTTCTACCCAAAATGTCAACTAAGAGCTTGTAGCCATAGCAACCAAACTAATATTTTCTCTTGATTTGAAATCAGAAAAATGTAGAAATAGATAAAATTCTGGAAATGACATGCAATAGAAATGGATTTTTAAGGGCAGATTTATATTATTTTGTTTTTTATATCTCTAAATCTATTTCATTTAAGATGTTAATAATATATGTTTTAATTTTCATTTATATTTCAAATCAATCAAATTTTAAAATTTAAAAAAAAAAAATAAAAATTTCTTATTTTTAAACTTGAAATGTTTCACTATCTTTAAAAATGTTAAAAAGTAGCAACAACCTTATCACTTTTTCAACATTAAACATGTGTTTTTTTACCGTATCAATCAAATAACTCTGCAAATTGTTTCTTTTAAAAACAGTAAAAATAATAATAAAAAATGCTATAATAAAATGATAATAAATCATCGTATAGCGTACATTTTTTACTGGGATAAAAAAGTTAAAATAAAAAAAAAATAAGTATAGAAATGGCATGAAAGCAACTAACTTAGGCTTAAATGTCACACTAGCCCATCCTTATAATGCACCGTATGTTAACATCAACAACCATTCCCCACCCATCCTGTCCATTTCCTGACAACATTTTAGGAATAGTTAATGGTAAAAAAATAGAAAATAATCAATTAAACACAACTGTCAAGGTAATCAAACAAGAAGAAATTTCAATGTCAATACGACTTCGCACAAAAATGTATGAAAAACTTACCGATATTTCCTTCGCTTTTCACGAGCAGTAAATATCCCGATAAAATGGCGAGAAGAGCAAGAAAACCGCCCATAATTTCAGTTCAATATTTCACTCATTTTCGTCTGTCATTTGGATTTTTCTCGGCGTTTGGCAAGCTTCGCTGCACGGTTTGTGTTTCTCCTTTTTACACAGGTGATCGCCAAACCGCAGCTCCCATAATGGCCGCCATCGACCACGAACCCGGATGATGACGTTAAAACGACGCCACAATACCTTGCAAGTGACGTTGCTGTTGAGCTTAGGTCACGTAATATTCGACTTGGCGCGAATTTTGAAATAATTAAAATAAATTTGAAATTTTATTTACAACATTTTTGTATTTTATTATTTTAAACTTGTAAATAAATAAATAAAAACGGTGCACATGTAATACATTGATGATATACAGAAAATTATAAAAACACATTCACAAGCACAAAAAGGAAATTGTACATTTCATCTAATCAAATTAATTTCATTTTACAAATAATTTAACTCATTAGGTCCACATTCTTTTTGTTTACTACTAAACAGGACCGGATTTTATACTTTATGAAACCATGTGCTGCTGCCAGGAGCGGGGCTGATGAACCCTTATGTGAGGGGATGTGGCAAACCAAGGTTAAACCAAGGATTTGGTTAAACCTTGGTGGCAAACAGAAGTTAAGTTAAGTTAAATTTAAGTTAAGGTTTAGATTGAGTTGGGTTTGGTTGGGTTAAGCGCGTAAAAGTATCAGGCTGGCTCTGCAAGTTATACCTGTTATCTTATGACAAAAGCTTTTTTATGCATGTTATTAAAATATTTAGGAATGTAAAGTACGTATTACCCCCGGTGTGACATTGTCCACTCTTCCGGTCAAATAAGTAACACCAATCCTGTACTAAACCGGAGCGATGGTTAGTCCAGGTGTTTTCAAGAATAATTTCCGTATACTACGCTTTCTTTATCATTCTATGTACTTCTGTTTGTTTTATAATTAAATTACTCAATTTAAAAACTACATTATCCAATTGTGCTATAAAGTGTAAACTATGAAAAACAACCTTTTTGCTTCACTACTTGACACAAACGCAACTGACGTTTATTTATTTACAAAATTAGAAAATAAATATTAATAACATGTCTATCTTTTTTATTACCTGCACACTACTCCCACTTGCAGCCTGCTATCAACTGGATATGTTGTTAAGGAAAAACAAAACCCTTTCTTCTAATCAATACTTGCCTTCATCTACGTTCGAGTTTCACCGTACTGGAAATTCTATTTCTAGTTGTTTAGTGGAATTTTTTAGTCAATGTTTAAAAACGTTGCATTTTACGATAGAAAACACGCAAATAGCTGAAAACCCAATTAAATTTAATTATTAACTGTTGTGTACCCGTATTTATTTTTTATGATTACAAATACTTTTAATGTTTTTAGTATTTTTGTTTGATAAACACCAATAAAACACATGCAAAGCACAGTATAAGATAAATTAGTAATACTTTGTTTACAGTCAATTTATAGATATGTAACGATATTAAATATACTTTTCAAGGTTGTGTTTTATTACAAAATAGTTTGTCATTGCTTTTACCGTAATCCTTCAAATTGTATTTTGTTCTGAGATCATTATCAGCTTATGATGTAAAATTCTTATTGATATTTTTTGAAATTTCTTTATGCAATTCCCACGGAATAAAATTAAGCAAATAAGCTATAGGGAAAAGGCAATAAAGATTAAATGTTTGTGTAGGGATGAAAAATAAATAAAAATTGGTGGTTGGGAGATTTATTAAATGATTTATCAAGTTTTTGTAAATTCAATTACGTATCTAAAGCCTAAAATTAAACCTTATTAGTTGTCATCGTATTACAAAAATGGCAAAAAGACAAAGGTTTTTTTATATATCATAAAAACCCTTCTAACTAGAAGCAACACACAAGTAACTTAAAAAAATATATACACATTTATTTGAAGCAAAGCAATATGTAAAACCCTATGTATTTGCAAACGGTTATGAATGAATGCTCATTTCCTCTAAGTTTTTGAAGAAAATACCAAGCAAGATCCGGTCAAAACATATTGAAGATAATCTCAACAAAATGTCTTCTTTGTATTATTCCCAGCTGCTTAATCCTTTCCGACCCAACCCTAAACTTAATAACCCCAAATAACTCAGTACAAACCCCTTAAAATAATTGACCAATAGAAATGACATTGAAGAAAAAATGGGCTGGGCGTATTGGAAATAATTGTTATAAAAGCGGAGGATATAATATGAGTTTTCCATATTGTGGCTCGATGTTTGTGAGATAAGTACTTAGAAGATAAGAAAACCAAATGGAGAAAGAAAATAAACCGAGTTGGAAAAACTGTAATGGTAAGTAAATTCTTAATTAATTAATTATTTTATAATGTTAAGCTAATTAAATTTTAAGATCTTAAAAAGAATTCTCAGAATTATTTCATTTATTTATATAATTTCAAATAAAGTAGTTGGTTTATATAAAAAAGTCAAAAAACAAGAAATTATTATTGCCCTTATAGTAATTTCCTGTGTCCAGCTGCAAAATCACGTTTTCTATGATTATTCCCAAGTAAACATTTTTCTTCAAATGATTAGATTCCCTAGATGAGCGTCAAAAGTACACGAAAATCCAAACAAATAAATTGGAAAAAGAATTTGCCAATAATAACTATCCCACTCGAGACGAATTCAAGACTCTTTCAAAATCGATGAAAATATCAGAACGTAGAATTCAAGTAATAATAATAATTCAATACTAATTTTTTTTAAAACTAAACTAAATAACTCAGTTTTAAATTTAATATAAATTGCTTTAAGGTTTGGTTTCAAAACCGTCGTGCAAGACAAAGACGGGTTGACAGAAAAGCATCAGGAATTCCTGAAAATCCGTTGCCGAACATGTTTTACCGTTTATCATCGAACGCAGGAAATAGAAATTTGCTTGCGCTTAGAAAAAGCAATCAAGAGGTTGAATAATTTAATATTTTAAATTAATAATTTGTAATAAATAACCCAATGCAAACATAATTTCTAAAGAACATTCCACCTACAATGTCTGAACCGAAGAAGCAAAGAACTGGATCTTACCGAAAAACATCGACTTCAAGAATGCAAAAATCAACTGGATCTCGTCGCACATCATCAAATTCGAATGTGCAATCAAGTAAAGACCTCACTTTTAAATGTTTTAAAACGATTAATAATTTATTTTCTACTTTATCCAGCTTTACAAAGAAGATCAGTTCGTGGAATGTCTGATGTCAACGAGGATAATTTGGCTGCATTAATGCAGCATATCGATTGGGAAACGACTGAATTTGATGACAATGTATTTACTGATGAATTAGATATTTATTTATAGTAATAATACACTAGATTAAATTACAAGATAAAATATTTGCATTAAAAAAAATAAAGTTCTATTCTGTCCATCGATGCATACATTTCGGATTGGTGCACACATAATAAAGCCGCATTTCATCCTGTAATGAAATATAGTATTAATATCTAACATTAATCTTGCATTTATTATTGTAAAATGTCAATGCAGTTAGTTATTTATGAATTAATTGAAAAACTAAATTAAAAAAATACTTACTTCAGCTCTACTGGAATGTGTTTGAAAAAATACTGCTTCTTTAATATCACATTTAGGACATGGGTGATCATCAGTTCGGGGTAGGGTTGGGTCGGATATCACATCTCCAATAATCTGCGTTAATTCACTGCAAGCAACATGCACAAACGATTAATTCATATTTTAATTGATCAGTGGGAATAAAACACATATCAATGAAACACTTGTTTTAATATTGTTATTATTTTAGTTTGTGAACTAAGATTAATTTGTCAATCAGAGTTTAAAAGGGGCATGCTAACTGACTTCTGAGCGACGTGAAGAAGATTGAAAAAAAACAGCCTCTGTGTGGCTGCATCGGGGACATGAATGATCCTCGGTTCGAGGAAGAGTTGGATCTGAGATTACTTCACTTACTATCTGCGTCAATTCGCTAAGAAATAAGCCGATTTTAAATTAATAATCAAAAATCAACTTTAATATTTCTTAAAAATCGACCAAGAATAGATAAATCGAGTTAGTTAATGGTATCATCATCTTCACCAACAGACTGAATTAAAATATCCAACTTATTATTTATGGATAATACTAATATTATCCATTCTTGGATTTCTATAAACCGTTTCACTTTATTTTTTCACTTACTCAACTTCGTGGGTTATTTTATTAACATAGATGCAATTATTATCCGCCACTTGCTGGTAGTCGCAATTGCGACACTAAATTTAAAATAAATATTATTATTCATTTAAAGGTCGTAATATAATCCAAGTTTTATCATTTCTTACGGCATATAACAGAACACGATTCTCTTTATCCTCTTTGGGGTACAGCATGTTGTTGCTGAAATTAAGAAAGAATTAAAATTAATAGTTGCAAACTGAGAAAACGCAAATATGATGTTAATTTACCATTCTTGACAGAATTTGATTCCAACAAAACCTGGTCCAGTATCACTGGTTTCGAAGTTCATGGTTTAATCTAATTGAATTAAGAATACATTTTAGTCATCTCATTATTAAAAGTAAATCAAAAGGTAAATAAATACCTTGTACACCTCCTGTAAATAATTGAATCACGGTGATCGCACGAACACAAGGCTGTAAACAAACCTGTTGTAGTGATGGCGATAACGGCGGACCCGGAACTAGAATCAGTTGCACTGTGTTGCGTCACTATAGTTTCAAGAAACTTCTCGAAAATTTAGTAGAAAAGAATTATTTGGAAAAATATGTATATAGTTAGCTAAAAAAAACGATTCCGAAGCGGCTTCAATAACAATCAAAGTTCCAACACAATAACAATCAAAACGGCTGACGGTAACGACAATTTTGCCTACAGATGGCAGTCATATGATTTTTCGGAACATTAGAATTGAATTATTTTACTTCGAATTTTACAGTTGAGAAAATTAAAAATCTACATTAAGTTTATTTCGATAACGAATTTTTCAGCAATTTTGCCTATTGGAATCATAGCATTTTTGTCTAATTTTTCTTCAATGTAACGATAGAAGAGACCAATTTACTTAAAAAATATTCACGGAAATAAAACTGATTACTTTGTTTGAAATTATATGCTTGGAATATTTTGGAATATACAATCATCATATATTATAAAGTTAAGGAAGACATTTATTTGGATAATGGGTGGCGTAACGTATACGCCCAACACCACTTCATCCACAAAGGCGCTACTGTGAGATCAAATCTGATGTCCTCTTCTAAGCTTAGATGTAATGTATGTGTTGAGGATTTGCTAGCATCTTACCTATTAACGAGGGTTTTTTCCCCGGGTTTTCCAGCTTTTCCCCACTTAAGATTTGGATCTGGATTTAAAATTGTCTAGCTTGGGGAATTTGGTTCTTCTTTAATAACCATGGCAGCAGCAATAATAACAACAGAGGGTTTAAAGTTTTACTTTGAATATTTTAAATTTATTTTTACTATTAAAAAATAAAACATATCACACTATACGTACTGAAATTCTCGAATTGTTTTATTGTTCGTTATGTAATACATAAAAGGATCAAGGGAAATTTGGGATGCACAGAAATCACGTACACATTGAGATACCCACACTTAAAAAATTTGTGCAAAAACTTTTGGTTTCATTTTGATATCCATTGCAAATTGAAAATAAAACTTGAACGTGTTTTAAAATCAATTCGAAACATTTTTTTCACCTACAGTAATAATGAAAAAATTCACATTTTGATAAAACATCTGTTTCAAATTAAAAAAAGTAAAAAATTAATTTGGTTGTTAACATAAGCTATTTATTTTTTAATTTTATTTTAAAAAATCGTCAATTCATTCTACATTTTGTTTTATGAAAAAGTCACTAATTTATGAAAAAGCTGCAATTTATCCACCGTCTGACTAATCACCTAAAAATACTAAAATAGAGGAATAAATGTAAATTTAGTTGAGCACAGAAATTGGACCTAATTTAGGAAAAGGGAATATGATGAGAAAATTTATACATTCTTTTTCTAATCTGCTTTTTTTGTTTATAATTAAAAAATTAAAAAAAAAGCTGTAAATGTTACAGGAAATTTTCTACTCATATCACAACAGTTGGGAATTAAAAAGTAATAGTTATAAAAAATAGTAAAAAATAAGTAAAAATATACAGGTTTCAAATGCAGATGTACATTTTACAAAGTTTCCAACTGTATAATTGAGCAAATAAAAATATTTTGCTTTCCCACCGAATATCTATACGATAATTATGTGTAAACAACACCAAATACACAGAAGACTTAAGCCAAAATCAGTTGTTAGCCAGAAAAGCTGTTTACTGATTCCATCTCAATTCTACTTATCCATTTAGTTCTAAAAGTGCAATTCTATGACAATTTGTGGAAATGTTTTCAACTTTCACAACCTTTTAAGTGAGAGAGAGCCTGTAACAGAAATTTCAAATTTCTGTTGTTTAAAAAGTTATAAAAAATTAGAAATTAAATTAAAATCAGCTACAACTAATGCAAAATACATAGTGGACAGTGGGAAAGTAAAATGTGAGGATTAAACAAATATTTTATTCGATGAAACTGACGGGGATTTTTGTTAAGGATATACAGAGGATAGAGATCTTTATAACACGTATCATTCGGCTAAAAACAAATTAAGTTTAAAAAAAAAAATTTCAAGTTTCATTTTGGCAATAACGATAGAATAGCAAAAAACTGTTGATTTAAAAAATGCAAACATGGATTTAATTTACAATTTCAGTCATAACAAGAATTTTTAACGTTGTTATACAGGTCCCAAATGATATAAACTATTGATGGAATTCACATGAGTTATTTTATCGTTATCACCAACATTTCAGGCCAACTAATTTTCAGATTTTTCCTATCCTTTGGTTTGTCAACTGTATCTAAAAATTAAAGCCTATATATTCCTATTCATTCTTTTTTTCTTCAGTATACATTTTTTCATCACACAAGCAGATCTTTTAGTGATAACTTAAAAAAGAACAAAAAGATTTGCTCATAAAAAAAATATTCTTAAAAATTGGCATTAACTATTCTTTGAATTTTTCAAGTAAAAAATAACCGTCTACTTTCTACAGAATGTTGTGAATATACTTCATGTTAGGTCATCGTTAATGGCCCGAAATTTTCTACCGACAAATGTGCAAAAATTTTGTTTTAGGAAGTTTGATACAAATGTCTCAAAATGAATTTGGAGTAAAAAACAAATGCAGTCAAAAGTGGTTAATTTCATTCATTCTGTTGTTAGAAAAACGTATTCTGTAAATAATTTCGTTTAACTTCCATTATGGCACATGTTTTTTTTTGTTTTTTGTAAATAACGTATTTTGCCCATTAAAAAAATTTTTTTTCGTTTCTAACAAAAGATGGATGATTGGTACAAAAATCGACAGCTGCCATTCAGGTTTATTTTTTAATATCTAAAAAAAAAATGCTTTGGAATATGCATCTATCAAAATTCGTTATGACTTGATGATGGAAGAGTTTAAAAGAAAACGGAAGGATGAATGGAATAACCTTTTCATGGACTTGATTTTTATATAATCCAGAATAAAATGGCAGAATTCACTCTTCACTACCTCCTACCCTAACCATTATCATGTTCACTTGACCCTGGCCATCAAGTTCCATTACAGGCTAGAAAATAAAAATTTAACAATTAATTATGTAACAAATTCAAAAATACATAAAGCAATATATATCTGTCCTTGTAAAAAAAAATAAAATATAAATTATATTTTCAATTTTCCTCTCTGGTAACCATGTAAGAATAACAAATAAATTTTTAAAATTTGTTTTCTGTATGTCATCAAAATTACCAAGTAGCATCAAAAATAAATTTACAAACATATGACCTAGATCTTGAATTAACTCCCGGTAGAGCAATAACTGCCAACGATCCCAAATGACACAAAATATCCCATTAATGTTTTAATAGAAGTCCATTGGAATCCAAATATTGCCATCTGAAACCTTTCATGTCTATTTCTATCGTAAAGTTTGATTAGGTAATAATCCTAAACGGATGTAAAACGTATAATTTTAGTAAAAATATGAAGTCTAGTAAACATCAATAGGATGTGATAAATTAAAGTATCACAATTTTCGTTTTATTTGGAATTTAAGATCAAGAAATTTAAATTAAAATAATTGTGCGCGTACGTACACAATTTATGTAATTTTCCTTACTCCCAAAAGTCTATCTTGAGCATATCTTTTAAAATGTTTTTTGTATTATAAACTGCTATTTTTTTTTTCAAGAACAGTATTATTACTTTTTATACACCTACTTTAGAACTGTTGACAGTCCAATTTCCATCTACGAAGAACTTACAATAATGTTCACCTTCAGGTAGATCAACATCAATGGTGAAAACACCCTCACTAAAAAGAAAATATAAGATAAAACTAGCCATAAAATATTTATCGTGTTCGTTTCAAACCTTTCAATCATTGGCATGGAATCAGCCCAGTCGAAAAAGGAGCCAGTCATTGAAACTTCATTGCCTCCATGTTCCCATTGTATAGTTGTGGAGACAATGGGACCAGTTTTGTTCGCCAAATTTTCCACCTAGCAACCAATAACAACAATTTATATCAGCGCGCTATTGATAAAAGCCGAAGTGAATACATTATTTATTTTTTTTCATATTCTTTTATGTATTGAAGTTCAACTAACAAGGGAAGCACATGGTATAATATAAATTTTACTTGATATTTTCTATATAAGCTCAATTTATCTGCATTTAATCATTTTTCTCAATGAGGTCTGCAAAAATTATTATAAATAACCAAAAATTACAGTACTTAGCTTCACTCTATAAATTTGCATAAAATATTATCTATCTGCTATAGGTTATACAGAAGTGAATCTCAGGTGATTATAATAGTTCACAAATCATCTAGTAGATATATGTGATATAGTGCCAGGTGAATTATTTTAATTACTTGAGATTCACTTCTCTATATCCTACAGCAGATATCATTTTATGTAAATTCATAAAGTAAAGCTATCTAAATAGTGCAATTTTTAGTTATTTGTAATTATTTTCACAGACCTTATTAAAAAAGATTTTACTAATAATTAAATACAAATAAATTAATCTTATTTAGAAATTAGATTAAATTTTTATTAGCTGTACTATATGCTTCCTTTATAAGTTATAATAATCATTCCCATGTTTTTTAAATTTCAATAATAATCATATTAAAAAATAAAAAGAATAAACTATAAAAATAAAACAAAAATAATAAAAAACAAAAATGTTTTAAATGAAACAGTTTATTAATATTCGTACAAATAAGAAAAATATAAATTAAAATGAAATTTTTTTTGACTTGTTACGACATTTTTTTTTATTTATTCTTCAAAAATATTAAATTCCTTCTTTCCCCCAATGGTCCGGAATGAATTAAATTACACACACGTTAATTCTAATTATAATTAATTAAAAAGACGAATAACAAATTTCGTTGTTAGTAAAAAGTATTCATACAGTATAAAAAAAAAAAAAAATTTAACTACCATCGTAAATTTAATTTCACAAAACTTGTACTTCCCCAAATGAAAAAAATATTGAACTTAACCATGCGAACTTAGAAAACAATTACTGTAATCACAAAAAAATTAACACCAATTTTTTTTTCTCTTACGACGTTTCTTTTCATTTAATTTTTACAAATAAACAATAATAGAAAAAAAACTATTGAGAAACTGGTGCAACCTCTTGCGCTGTCACTACCTGCTGAATATCCATTGGCGGTGGCAAAATGTCATCGCTTTGAGAAACCGGAGGAGGCGATTCGGTTGGTGGTTCCACGGGTGGTTCTGGCAGTACAGGGACTTCAGGGGATTCAGCCAAGGGCGGTGGTGGAGGACTAATTGATGTGGGATCTTCGGGAGGTGGAATGGGAGACTCAGATACAGGGCTTTCGGAAACTGGAGATACCGTTTCTGGTAAAGGACTCGGACTCTTAGCTAGATCGGGACTGGGTGGAGCTTGTTCGGGAGTAGCAGCTTGAACTACTACAACTGGTTCAGCCAAAGTGGTTGGCAAATTTTCGGGTTCTTCAGGGGGTGGCGGTGGGCTTTCTACTGTGGGTGGAGGTAGAGGAGATGGGGTTTTAGAAGCTTCAATTACTGGTTCCTGAATTGGTTCAACTACAGGCGTTTCTTCAACCTAAAAGAAGTATTTCAGAGTAAAATTTGGATTTCAATACAAATTAAAGACGTTGTACCTTTGATTTGACTTCTTCAACTTCAACGGGTGCCGGTACTACTGGTGCTGGTGCTACAGGTGTTGATTCCACTGGTGCCGGTGCGGGTGCTGCCGGTGCGGGTGCTGCCGGTGCGGGTGGTTCGGCAGCAACCGGTTCAGCTGGTTTTGGCTCAACTGCTGCCGGTGCTTCTGGTACTAGTGCTGGCGCTGGCGCGGGTTCTACTTTCTCCTCTTTAATTGGTGCGGGTTCAACTTCAGATTTCACAGTTTCTTCTTTAGCTTCAACTGCTGGTTCTGGTGCTTTTGCCTCAGGAACTGTTTCTTCAACTTTAACTTCAGCTTTCTCTACTATCAAAAA
This sequence comes from Geophilus carpophagus, assembly GCA_034687075.1. Taxonomy (NCBI): domain Eukaryota; kingdom Metazoa; phylum Arthropoda; class Chilopoda; order Geophilomorpha; family Geophilidae; genus Geophilus; species Geophilus carpophagus. Next base: position 24,192 of record JAQFZN010000216.1, read on the forward strand.
GAAAAAAAAATTGCGTTAAGTAAAGTTTTCTGTTGAAAGTGTGTATAAAAAGAAAAAATTCAAAACAACTTGTTTACATCACATCGACCTGAAGCATCTGCGCTTCTAAAAATAACCTGACCACAGAATCACGAGATCAAGAGCTAATTTACTGCCAACAACAGCTGCAGTAATCTCACAAAGCTCAAAAAAGATACAAAAATGCGCTGTTTAAGTTCCAACTCTTAGTACCTGTAGCCAAAGGGGCTGCAGGAGCATCTCCAGCTCCTTTTTCTCCCGATTCAGCGGCTGTAGTTTCCTCTTTTTTGGCTTCTTCGGGTTTAGTTTCTTGTGCACCTTCACCAACTTGACTAGTCTCCGTCTTTGACTAAACAAATAAATAAAAAAAGAAAAATTATATAAATTTTCATTTAGTACATTAAAAAATAAAATTTATACAAATTTAAATGTTATTTACATCTAAAATGAGTCAGAATTGAATAAAACATTTCGCTATGATTAATGTCTTCCTGTTTTTTTTTCTTCTTCTAACACATTCAAGACATCAAATTTCAACACTTTTTTTATTATCAAGAAATCTCTACTCTTTGAACTTCAGTCAAACATAAAAAACTCGATAAATAATAAAATAAACATACAGTATATACATACACAAAAAACCCCCAAGTATACGATTTAGTATTTTTATTACACACAACTCACTATAATAAAACCCAATAGTAAACTAACTCAACCCGTGAACCATCTCAAGCTGAAACTCATTAAATGCAGCTGGTATTAAAACTAACAAACACAGCAAATCCTGTTATCGTGAACAACAAAAACACCTGAACCATCACTATCAGCCATCATCCCCTCAAATTATAACAAATGAGTAACTTGAAAACTCTTGCTCCCAGTCATGTCAGTAACGACCTACTAAACCTGGCATTAATACGTCAAACCATCAACTTTGTACCCTAAGTAGCGCTTATAATCATTAAAAAACATTCCCTTCACCTATAAATAGCATAAGTCAAACACACAAAATAAAATAAAAATTCATTCATGTTTTCCTTTAGACGTCAAAAATCAATTGCCATTGGTGGGGTTCTATGGATGTTAGGTACAAGAGAATCAAAGGGAGGGAAAATGATGGGAGAACAAGAACGTTAGAGACTCCCCTATTGTCAACCGAATTTCCCATCATGCGTTTGTGACAAATTTCCAAGCTCAACAGATGCACTTTGGCCAGCTGTGTGGGTTCCACCAGTGTGAATGGGGTCTCGACAACAAATGTCTCTTCATTAGCTCAAGTGACAGACAACAAACCCCATTCCCAATTGGTTAACTGAAACCAAGACCTTATAAGGGCAAGTCGAAATGCTCATATGGTAAAAGCGTAACACTAAAAAATTGAAAAGAGGTACAAGAAACCCCTCATTTAAAAACAATTTTTTTCTTAAAGAATCCCATATGTTGAAAAAGTGCAACGGTAATTTCATTAGCATTTTACCAGTTGACCCAAAATAAACATTAAAACTAATTCTTGTTAATCTATTTAGCGGCAAGAAAACTTTTAAGCATCTTAAATTATTAAAAAGTACTAATTAAGTTAGTTAATTCAACATGAAACCAAAATTACAACTTGCGCTATGCAATTTACATATAGAATAGAAGACCGTAGTGTTTCACCTAATTCGAATTAACAGTGCTCTCCGGTTAACTTACCTCAATTGGATCCATTATCAAACTCGATGGCACTCAGTCGTATCCACCCTTTAAATACCCAAGCTCAAAGGGGCTTGCAAATTCTTGGACCAACTTTTCAAATACACTGTGTTCAGGGTCAGGGGGCAAATGGCAAGCAACTTAATGAACCACTAGCTATTTGCTATAGGATCTAGGCTTAACAGTGCCACTAGGCCCTGGAACTTGTATCAAGTCAATGTTGGTTGCAACAGCAAAGCTATCTAAACAGACCAATTCCACCCCCATTTAGTTGCTTAAAATAGACAACAGGGGTGTGTGTTGTGTTTTTGATAGTTTGGCAAGAGAACAGGAAGTGGATTTTATTCAAAAATAATTCTAGGCCACTCGAGCTGAAGGATGTTGACAACATTTGCGTCCAAAAAGCTAAATTCCTTCATCACAAGGTGATAGTAATAAATTGGCAAACTAATGTGAAAGAATTTCACAACCAACGTATGGTAAACATATTTCTAAACTAGGATTAATGATTCAGCACTGTGGTATCAAGGACCAACACTCAAATTGAGTCATTATAAATCATTAGTAATTATTTCAGTCTTTTAACGACTATCTGATTGGCATCAAATGTCATTTTCTTTTTCGTCTTTCAAAAAGAGAATGTCATTTAGAATTGGAAATAAACTAAATAATAGTTAAGTCCAATCCTATTCGAATCACATGGGAAACGTTAACTGTATCAAGTACTTGATAAAAGATTACTATAATCAATACTAATCACATGTCTATTGTCAGTCAATGGCAGATAGCGGAAACCATCTTGTTCCTTTGTCTGCAATTAGATATCTCCCCTAAATTTCCGACAGTTTCTGATACAAAGATGCAGGGCGAGATATAAACAATTTTTATCTTGTATTTCCCAATTTTTTTCTCTTTAGATTACCAAGGCATCAAAATGGATTTTGTTGAGTCTTCACATTTCTAAAGTTGGATATTTGTTAAGATAACTTCAGATAAAGCTGAAAAATGTATTAAAAAAATCGTTTTAAAGGCAAAAAGTTAGGGAAAAGTGCAGTCAGCAGCAGCAGGGCTAGACTGTTAAATCAACAAGATCCTCCTCTTCCTACTTCAATCATGCTGTCAACACGAGAAATGAAGGCAGCTTGCATGTCAAAACAGAGTAATGCCCAAAGAAAAGGGGAAGAGGAAAAACACGGCAGCAGATGGATACCAGCTAAAGGTATTTCAGTTTCGATTACACACATGTGAATATAAAACGTGCCACGAGTTTCAGACATTCCTACTTGCCATAACTCATTTCCACCATATTTCTTCAGTTAATTAACACACCCGAAAACTATAGCTCTTCCAGGAAAATAAGTTGAGGGGTATTTTTACTATAAAGTTCTAAAATACTGATGTCCAACTTCTGTTAAGTCGCGAGCCAAAAACCTTTTTTGTCAAGGGTTAATACATGTCACTACAATTGTCTACAGATTTCTAAAAATAATGCTAGTTCCACAGGAGTAAAGTTCATTATCTAGATGAAAATTTTCTATCAAATTAAATCATTTTCTAAAATATGTTCTAAAATATTGTCTCGCAAAAATTTTTTAAAACATGAATTTTCCAGAAAATTGTGTTTACATTATTAGCTGCCATCTAGAGGTAGATTTTTAGATTTTTATATCTCTAAATCTTTCAGATAACTAATTTCATTATTTTTTTCTAAATTCTTTTCCAGCTGTTATTTTTACAAGTTTTTTTAGTGACAATTTTAATTTTCATCGAATTGCAAAAATTCCAATGAGTTTCAAATTCGTTTTTGTAACGGTTGAAAAAGTGCCCTCTATTAAAGATTTCATCAACTAAATTCAATGAAACCCTAATCTAAATTAACTACCAAAAAAATAGAATTGAATTAGCAACAAGTACATAGGTTAGGTTTATTTGTTAATAATTCGTCTGGGGGATCTGCAGCTAATGTAAAACGCAGGCACTCAAACTTAAGAGGGGTTGGGAAACGTGTGTCACGTTCTTGGAAATGTCATCTATAGAGAACTTTGCCTCCGTCAAGCGCTCTTTAACACGCAATATGCGAACCAACAAATGGAACCAATGGCTTTTTACTTTCTCTGTGAAAATAGGCTATGCTTCTCGACTTTTAATTCATAAAAAAATTTTTAGTATTCTTATTCCAGTTTAAACTTACTATTTTCGAGCTAAGGAGCAGAAACTACCTACTTAAACTACATCAACTATCTAGTTAAGTGTCAAAACAAGCATCGAATACTAACAACTCACTCGCATGAATAATAATCATACAAGTAGATGAGTAAAAGCAAAATTAAAATCACGCTTAGAATTTAAATATTTCATTAATTTAAACCAATAATTACAATCGAATTGTAAATTATTAGATTTTTTTTTAGTATTCGATGCTTTCTCCTGTAAGTAATTAAGGCCAAATGGGATACATTATTACCAAAAAGCATAATAAAAATAAAAATTAAGCTATATTTATAATGTTCAGTTCCACGAACTTCCCAAGGCAACCATAACTCAAACAACAACAGCAATTTTAAATTCTCAAAGCACCTCTTCAACACTTATATACAAACCTCAGATTTCACATCTTCTGGAATGGTTTTATTTTCAACATCTCCGTTAGCTCCTTGGTCACTGGGCGATTTTTTCGTTGCTCTTCTAAAGAACCGAAAACTGCTGCTTTTTTTCTCTTTCTTCTTTTCCTTCGATTTCTCCTTCTCTTTTTCTTTTTCTTTTTCGTTTTCGCATTTTTCGTTCTTCTCGACTTTGCTATCCCCCTTTTCTGCTTCGTTATCCATTTTTTCCACCTCCTTTTCTAATGTCGTCGTCACCTCTTCACTATCTCCTACTTTGTCTTCTGTTACTTGTGGTGTGGCTACGCAATTATTTTCAACAGCGACGACATTTCCATCGGAAGTAGCAGCAATTCCATTCTCCTCTTTGCTATTAACTTTCACATCTTCGCTCACTCCTTCTTTGGGCGGAGTGGTGATGTCCACTGATCTTTTGCTAGGTCGTGCACCCATTGCTTAATCAAGAGTTCGAAAGTATTTGCACTCAAACAAGAACAAATTGGTCCACTTCACCAGATCAACTATCTAAAAAAAAAAAAAATAGAAGAAAAAAATTAAAAAATTAATCAATATCTTCATCAGTAATGATTTAATATCAACTTCAACCCAATTACCCCCCAGCATAGACATAGAAATTCATAAAAACGACAAGATAAAGAAAGCCTTTGATACCAAACCCCATAAATTCTAATTAAAGAAAAAATATTTATATAATTTAATCCTCCCAACTCGTCAATGGAATTTGAGTACATGAAGATAAGATGGAGATCCGTCTCTTTTCCTGTCATCTGGGGGCTGTAAGATTCAATTTTATCAGATAAGTGCCATTTTCTCCTCTAATATCACCCGATGTAATTATTTATTTATAATTACATAGCAACTCTAAATTTTAAAACATAATTATAAAGAAAAAATTATTTTTTAAAACGGAAAAAATTAAAATGTCAATTTTTTCTTTAAAAATAAATATTTTTGATGATGCACAATTAATCTACTTACCAAATAGCAAGATTATAATATATACATCTTAGAACATCAAATTGGTAAATTAATAAAATGTATAGAAATATATAGCGAGTTTTGTATGCATTAATATTCTGTCGCTTACCAATAGAATTACGACGCAACAGTCGAATAGTATTCTATAACAGTAGGTGTGACATATTACACTGTTATCTAACGGATTTAACAATGGCTTCCACGACACGTGATCAGTCTGTAAGCTTAGATAACACAGCCCTATCATTTACTTAAACTAGATTTTTTTACTCAAAAAATGCATAAATAATTAAAAAAATTTGAGTTTGAGAATTATAAATAATGGAAGAATGGAATAATTTAAAATTTATATAAATTTGGATTTTCTTTGACAGGTTTTAATTTTTTCTGAGTGAAATGTCAGCAGTGACGTTTTTGCATCTCATCTTTTGTTAATGGCATCAATCAGCTTTAAAACTCGGTCGATCAATAAGAGCCCATTTTCATTCAAAGACATTTCAAGGTTTCACCACCAGGCGGATGATAGGCGACTGGGTCAACGAACCACTCCACATGGCACATTTCCAAAACCAATAACCCTTTCGCTACTAAAGCAAGCAACACGTTGTCATGGAAACTATCTAGTTAGGTTGAAAAATAAAGATTTAAATTTCAAAAAATTTAAAATATTTTTTTAATTTTATTTTTATTAAAATTAAAAAAATATTTTTAACCTTGAAACTCATCTTTAAACATTTGTTTTTCAACTTCTTAAACAAGTCATGCATTAAAAAAAATAATTTAATTTCCTTTCTTTCCTTGAATAATTTACTCAAAACATTCTCCACTTTTAAGACAAGCTGGCACCAGAAAAGGCAACAAAATTTTATTTCTGGCAACCCTCAGGAGGCCAAAGAGGGGCCAGATGGTGCCATACACAATACCACTTTTCACCACAAGACAAAGTGAAAACTATTATCGACTCGTGTTGTTGTTTCGAGACTTAAAATTTTATTGCTATCACTAACCCAATTGCATCTAATAAAACCAAAATAAAAATATATAAATGAAATCTAATCAATACATTTTACTAAAGCTTAAAATGAAAAAAATCTCTAAAACATTTAAAATAAAGATATCAAACGTGAAAAATAAAATAAAATCCTTTATTTCCCAGACAGAGGGCGTTGGCACCTGGCTGCGGCTGCAGACAAAATCAATTTCTCAACTTATCGATCCAACGCAGTCGCAAACCTTCTTTTAACACTGAACTACCAGAACATGTGTTGTCTATCAATGGGTGATCAATTGAGAAATTCAATATTTATCTATACAGGTATATAATGGGAAGAGTTAACTCGTGATATAATAAAAGGAAATTTATATTTTAAATTTTACAAGGAAATTATAGAAATTAGTTCGATGATCAATTATAATCGAATATATATTTCTCGAATAATTTTTTTATAAATATTAAAAATATAACTGAATTTATCATAAAATTTGATAAAATCCCAATTTAAAATGATAAATTTTTCTCATAACAAATGAAAAAAAAATTTCATTCACACTGAACTAACACTTGAAATATGGAATGCTAGAGAACAATAACTGTTTTTCATTGTGCAATCCTCCTACTCTCAAAGTGGACATTAGCCTTTTGTCCACATGACCCTTACACAGTTGGCCCCACTTTCAACTCAAAACCAGAGCCAATTGCTTTCCATTAATAAATAAATAAATGTCAACTTAACTAAAAAAATATTCCCAATAATAAACCTAAACATTTTCTACGCATCTATAAACTAAAAACTTAGTTCAATCTATCCCGAGATGCACTTTCAAGTTCACGTGACAATTTTTTATTATATGTACCAGTCTAATACTAACACAACTGAAAAAATAAAAATTTACTTCAATAAATAAATATATTTGGTAGAAAATAAAAATAAAAAAAGATTCGAAAGAATTTAAAAACAAACAAGTTTTACTTTGGCTCAAGTCCTTCTGCCCTCTGTCCTGTCCATGCCCCTGCCCCATTGGCAATGTTACACATTATATCCGTTAAAAACTACTTCCCTGCTTCACACTTGGATGTCAAGGCCAAGGAGTAGAGTACTATGGTAGACATGGAACAAGACAATAACAAGAATGCCCCAATTGCAATTATTCTATTTAGAGAGCAAATGGAATAAAAGACATGTCAAATTTTACAAATTCCTCAGATAACGTCTGTAGATAAACAATTTGAGTGTCGAAAATAGTTCAAAAGTGAGATCAAAATCACTTTTTTTAGTCAAAATTAAATTTGGTAAATATATAACCGTTTGAAAACGAATCTTGGGTTCTAATTCCCCCACCATTAGGGGTAGCGAAACAAGAAAAATAACATCCAAGCTGCCACCCAGATCCAATATGGCGGCCAAGGACCTCCTTCGAATCTATGAACCTCTCCTCCCCTTATTTATAACCCAAACACAACCATTTTGAATGTCATAAACCGTTATTTTTTAAAAATTTCACAAGAAATTACTTGGAGATAATAATAAAATAAAAATTTCTTACAAATTTTTAAATATTAAAATAATATTTAGATAGAATTAATCAAATAGTCATTCGAACGTCAAAAAAATATATAAATTCAAAATAAAAAAAGTTATTCAAATAAATTAACGCTTACATCTACATCAAGAATTGTGCGTCCACTCTTGTAGCTGAATATTTGCCAACACCGATTCAGCAATAAAGCACAAGGAACTCAAGCAACGGTCTGCACATCAGCCATCTGCCGGGGAAAGCAACAGACATGGCCGCCCGCATTGATTTTCTGTGGACCGCCTAACGCAGGATCAGTCTCATTTGTCGGTCTTAAGGGGAGCCAGGATGAATGCCAAGGGGTGGGGAAATGTGTCACGTGATCTAACTTCAAATATTCAGAAAGAAAAAAAATGGCGAAAGGGGATGTGAGTGAGTTTAAAAAAGTCGAGTTAAGGAGGGGCTAAGGAGTCGTGAAAGGTGATGCAATTGATAATTGCTATTTTTCTTACGAGATAAAAACAGGGGTTGGGTAATAATACATGGAGAATTGGTTGCAAAGGGGGTATTGGAGAGATTAATTCAAATGATGTAATAAGCTTGCGTGTTTAAAAAGGTGTGCTTTTAATTATATGATTTTTTAATTTTATTTTTGAGGTGGGGTGATAATTTGTTGAGTTGGATTTAATGGATTATAATTCGATGAAATAGACAATTTGTTCAACTTAGGGTTGGTTTATCTTGTATGATTTGTAAGTTTAAACGAGTAATAAGAATTGTTTTAAGGGCACTGCACAATTCCGTAGAAAAATATTTATATTTCATCCCCTTATGATGAAAACCAGGATTCAAATGTCACATCCTTTAAATTGATTCCATGTGGCATTAATATGAAATTTGGATGGTTTTTAATTAAATATTAGTTTGGGACTAGCCTCTGTGTCACTCCCTCGTCTACGTAAATAATTCACTACTTGTAATTCCTCTACTAATATTTACATTATAAAGGTAGAATGTTACATTCTTATAAAATTAGCACATCAATGTACTTGAATTGTTTCTATGGTAAGAATAAATTGTAAGAAATAAATAAATATTTTACAATTCTTGTTTACTCGACTAATATTAAATTTCAAGGTTCTACCTTAAAAAAAATAAGCTAAAAATAATGTAACTTCAAACATGTCGAGTCCAAAGATTACTTGGTTTGAATAGAAAAGGATGGGCGCTTTCTAGTATTTCCTGAATAAAATTCTATGATATTATAATGTAAATAGTTTGGGACGGTGAAATGTAACTAAAAATAAAGTTAGTACAGTACCTTTTTCTAGAAATATTATTCAGGATATTAAATTTTAGGTTTATTTGCTTAGTCAACAACTTTTTCCTATTATTTGATCACAACTTATATCTTTTAAACAAGTATGAGTTGGCAGTTCTTACACAAGATGCATTCCATCCTGGAATAATAATTCACTTATTTTCTTTACATTTCGCCCTAAGAAAGTAAAAGTGGTGTAAGTTTTACAAAATCTGACTTTGCTATTTCCTCAACACCGGACATCGTAAGATTGAGATACTGTGTATCTGGAGGACTATTTGAGCATTGTAATTGGATAAAAGAACTGTCGGGCCCGAGGGGTATCCAATATTTGGTATATCCGGTCTAAACTCACTAAGATTCTTTCGTAATTAATTCCCAAATACCTTAAATGCTCTTTAGAGCAATATACGTAATAAAATTCTGTAGGTTCGCACTGATAATTCATCAAGCGAGTCTACGAAAAATATGCATATTTCTTTAATGTAGCATTTAAAATTAGATTAAGTGATTCATTTTAATGTATGCTTGACAGAGTAAGCTGGATTTAGACATTAAAATATAAAATCAGTTCCTTTATTTTAATATTTTATAATTTTAATTTTACTAATTCAGAAGATATAAATAAAAAGTTTTAATAATAATAAAATAGGTTAAACTAATTTAAATCTACTCATTGATTACCCTACTTAACTAGCAATCCATTTAGCAACAAAAAACTTGTGTACTTATTGATTTCACAAATTGACACACAAATAGCTTTTAATATTCGTAAAAAAGGCAATAAACAAGGAGATAGGATGGTGTAGCAATCCCATAAAGGAAGTCAAATGGCCTTAACTCCATCTTGCCTCACAAACTTGATCCCAATGAACTTGCTTTGCCAAGAGCCTCATTATGAGCAGCTTTATGGCAAGTTTTGAGTGTCACTGAAATTCCAAGATGGTTGACAGATAAGTCCATGCATCTGGAATCCATGTTTGAAAAATGATGTATAGTAATATTTCATATATAAAAAAAAAAACTCATTTTGTGCCCCATAAATTGTGTGATGAATTAATTCTTGATTAAATTTCAACACATACCAATGTTGGATTTTTTAAGTGGTCACTACTGACATAGGTTGAATCATAGGCAACTAGATGGTGCTAAAGTAGCTGAGGGATGCAGTGTCATCAATAATTTATGTTTCATCATCAATAATCCATTAGACATGCACTCAAAAAGAATAGGGATGATTTGATTCACTGATAATTTGTCTCATTTTTAGAATTGACTTGTGTTGTTTTATATAGATTATTGTAAATGGCTTTTTCTAATTTGTAAAGAGTTTTAAACGAATTTATAATTAATGTAATGACTTTATACAATTCGAACCCTTAAGCAAAAGTTGCTAAATATATTTCATATGAGTACTGTAAATAATTTAAACAATTTCACATAGCCGCTAAACATTATCTAACGTGACCTTTTGAAAGGATTTTTATTTAAGGTTGAGTTTTTGAATGAAAATATTTTATTTAGAAAGGTGAAAATTTAGTTTTTTTTTTTAAATTTATAAATTAAAATTTACTATTTTAATTATATATTAATTTATTCATAAAAATAAATTAATCAGTATGATTCAATTTTATCCCTAAATTGGATTTAATGGTGAGATGACAACTAAACTATGCACATTATAAATTTATTTTATATTTTTAATTTTTATATATATATAAAAATCTCTCCAAAATATCTATTTCATAATTAAAAAATAAATAAAACACAATTTAAGGCTCAAAATTGACCCTAAGTTAGCCCCATAATTTTTTTATAATAAATAAGTTATTACAGTAATTTAAAAATAAACCCTAAAAAATATTTTCTTATAGCTCATCAGCTTAAAATTTCTCATCAAATAATAACTCAACTGTACGATTTTTCACTCCAGGTGAACTGGAATGATAAATGCAACTCAATTTAATAGTTATCATGATTAATGATAATTTTAACTTCAGGTATATACACATTGCATGTACATTGTATAAAACCTAGACATTTTATATTTTCCGTCTCCCCACTTTTTTTTCTATAAAAAAAATTAGCAAAAAACATAATAGCAAAAAAGAGGAGCTATAAGATGAATTAACGTCTTGAGTGCAGCAGGTCTTGCAGAACTTCTAAGAGCTACATAGTAACGACACTAGAATATGAATGTGAGGTTGGTCGTTAGAGCAGGTGGACCCTACAACTCATTTATGATTAATGATCCATCTTTAAGTATAAATGATCTTTTCATATCATTTAATAACATGTTTAATTTCTTCAAGTCAACACGATAATTCTATTTTAACTTTCTTAATTAGAAAATAATATTTATATTATGTCTCGTCTGTATTTAAAGTTTTATTCTTTCTTATATAACCTTGTTCAATTTAAAACAGTTAATAAAATTTATTTTTAAATAATAAAAATCCAATTACCCAAATTACAACTCGACTGTGCTTAATTATATTATATACCAATATAAACTAGTGAAAACAAATTTGAAATTCAATTAAAAATTTGCAATGTCAAGTGCAGTCAAATGATAGCTAAAAATGACACACAATTAACCCTAATGAATTTGAAGGGTGAAAAACAGTTTTATGATAAAGTAATCATAAGGGTTGTTGACATGGTCAACCCTGTATCAGACCATAAAACATTTCATTCACTAAAGTGAAGTAAATATTGTGGTAAGATAGTGTAGTGCTAACATACCCTTTTTTTATGTTTGTTTGAAAATACTATTTCTTTTTATTTTTTTTGCTCAACGTTGCATCAATCATTTGTCAAAAAGAATAATAAAAGGCATAAGTGATGTCGTTTTATATATCGATCGAAAAACTCGGTTTTAGAAAAATATTTTAAGAACTTTAAATTCTTTTAAAAATTTATATTGTATTTATAATTGTATAAATAGTTTAAATGAAAGAAATATGTAAAAGAAACTCATCTTAGCGCATCAAAGTATTTTTTCCCCTAAACTACTATTACTCATATTAGTCAACAGCTTTGTCTATTCAATTTGTACTCATGTCAAGGAAGCTTGCTTTTTAAGACAGTACAATAATTGAATGTACAAGTCATTTACAGTTGACTCCACACGAGTTGCTATTCGATTTGCACAGCTAGTAATAAAAATTTCCACTAACGCAGTTAATGGTTAAACTTAATCATTTTAATCTAGTTTTAGACATATTCAATCAAGAGATTTCCCATTTCTAACAAATCTTTGATTTTTTCCTATGATTTAAAGTTAATGTTTACTTAACTGATAAATATATCCATAATCAGAATAAAGTTTTAATATATTTCGATGTAAATAAAATTATTTTGATTTTAATATATTTAAATATTTGAATTTCAAAATTTCAATTACAAAATTTCAAAAAAAATAATAAATTTATCTTTTAAAATTTTTTTTCATTAAAATAAATCTTATCAATTTATATTTGGAAAAATATTGGAGAATTAAATAAAAAAAATACCTTTAATTGCTGTAGTAATTGTATTTAGTGTGCATCAAAGCTTAACTGCAGCATGTGGCAATGAGTTAGTGGACATGCGTCCATTTTCAACCAACCTCCAAACCAGTTGTGACGTAGTCCTTGTGAATCATGGGACTTGGTGATGAATCATTAAACAACCATTTTATGAACGTGCACCTGTAGAACCCTCTTGATAAAAACACCTTTAGAAAATCAGTTTACATGCGCTTTTTTAACTCCACAAAAAAATAACCAATCATAACTTAATACAAATTTAAATACCTTAATTAAAATTGTTATTACTAACAATCACAACAAACAAAAATTAATTAAAAAATTAATTAACTTACCATAAAATATTTTAAAATATAAAAAAAATAATATTTAAAATAATAATATTACTCATTAAGATAAAATTTATGATATTTTTTGAGTAAATAAATTTCTTCACATCCGAAGAACTTCTTATGACTCATTGTGACTAAGGAGGGCAGATTCATTTTGCATGATACGAATCACATGTTTGTCCATTTCCTGTGAAACTGTCACATGAGGAATTGTCTAGTTTACAATTAGCCGAATTTGTAAATAGGAACTTAACTCACGCAGGAAATAAATGTTCCTTAATCACACACACACAAAAATAATTATATACAACTAATTATAGAAATAAAATTATTTACAGGAAAACAGTAGTGTGATAAAGTTAACGTTCTGACTGCATGCTATCGATTTCATCACTACTTTTTATTATATTACTAACCTTAATACCGGTAATAATTTTTTTTTACCTTACATTCTCAATTAACGTTCATTTATAACCGTTAAAAGTAACATTAACGTTTAATTTATCCGTTCAAACGGCAACGTTTGCTGAAATTAGTCAGAAATTTTACGAGTTTGTAGTCAGAATAACGGTCACTCGAGAGAAAAATTGAAAAACCGAAATGGAAAATTACCTAAAAAAAAAATTGTTTTTGTAGTTAACGCTACGTTACCTTAATTGAAGTGTTGATTGTTGTCCGACTATGGAAAAAGTCTCTTAAAGGCTTGAAATGGAGGGAGTACTGCGGCAGTGCAAAGAATAACCGATTATTCTCTTGTTCGAGGTTTGAAACGAAATTACTACCCGGCCGGCGTTTACCACTCTCCAGAGGGAAGCACTCTGTAGAGAAACTATCCACTAATCTGAAAAGAATTCAAACTATGGAATTCGACGAGACATCTATCGGCAAACAGTTGCGCCATTCACTCATTACTGGTTTCTATGAGACTTTTGAAGGGACACGTGATGTATTACAAATTTTATTTATTCAAAAGTATAATGGAAGAAGTAAATATAATATATATATTTTTCAGTTGAAACAATACGAGTGGGAATTCAAATAATCTTTCATTTTAGTAATTTCCATAATTTTTAGAAATTAAATATGCAAAAATATGCAATTTATATTAATCATTTGTTTTCACCGCCTGCTATTTATTTTCTTTGTAAGTGGCTCCATCTAGTGAATCTACGAAGGACTAAATATAAAATAAACAAGAACGATGCCAACTAATTAGAATACTATATTTTTAATGTAACAATTTATGAAAAAATTATATCTGTGAACAAATATTTTGATAAACTTTTAAATTCAATTATAATGTAGTTTTCCAATTAATATTAATATAAGGAATTAATTTAAGAACAAAAATCAAGTAAAATTCAAAAACATGCACAAAACAAACATAAATCACCAATAAAAAAATGCAATATAATCAAGATGTAATATAATATAATATATTCAAGATATCAAGTCAAATATTGCAATTACAATATTTAGTACATAATATTCTTCATTGTTTTGTTTTTTCTTTATACTTCAATGTGTTGTAGTTGAGTGTAATGATGTTTAATATTTATTGCTTTACCTTGAGGAAAATTTCTCAAGTTATGAGCATTCTTCAAAAGTAACATTTTGTTCTGTATTTTATCAAATTTAACGACAACTGGGCGAATCTTTTCAGTTTAATAATACCCAGAACGTTTAATTTCAGAAACATGGAGCTAAATCAAGATCTTTAAATAACTTGGAAATAGAAACTGCTTCTGATTCTTCAATAGCAAAAATAATTACTGACAATTCTCGTTTCTTTCGTTCATCTTTTTCTTGACGCGTTAACTCCGATTCATAACTGTCATCATTATCATTTTGATTCTCCAGAAGTGGAATAAGAGATTTGACCATTTTTTTAAGAATCTTATCATCTTTGCACCAAGCTGAAGTAGTCTAAAAAAATTAAAAAAGTTTATTATTTATTACAGAATATCTAAAGCAATCAAAACTAGTTCGCAAAAACTTGACACATGAAGATGGCTATCAAGTTTTTGCTACAATCATTTGTTTGTTTTACGACTGTATCCGAGAAGATAATTCATTGGATTGTTGGTTCATTTTTATCCCATATCTGCACCATTTAGCAAAATGCTGAGAATGTTGGCTAATAAATGGAACTGGTAATCAAAATACAATTTTTGCATTGCTTTTAAATGTATTAAATTTCCATCTTGCGGTTTACGAAGTTATCTGTATCATTATTAAATTTCACATTCTGAAAGTGGAAACTATCTCAACTTGATCTAAACAAATAGTTGCAAGACACTTTGATTTCTTCCCTATATCAATAAGTACGTATTGGTTGCCGATCACGAAAAGACGCCATCACTGAAGCTGTTCTTTGACCTCCTGATGTAGAGCAAGAAACTTTAGCTTTAAATTCTGATTGTATATAAGTAGTTAAGGAGGCCGCATGGTCAGGGAAGTGACATCACTTCCCTGACCATACACCCTCCTTTTAGCTCCTCCCCTGTGTGAGTGTGTCACATCCGTGACTATACTTCTACCTTTTAGCCCCTTCTCTGAATGACTGACATCATATCCGGAACTATAACCACTTCCGGAACTATATTGACTCCTTTTTAGCTCCTCCCCTACAAATTTGATGTAGTCTAATTCCTTCATTTTTATCAAAAATA
>JAQFZN010000217.1:0-39781 GCA_034687075.1 Geophilus carpophagus
TGTATGTATACTGTATATATTAAATACTAAATTTATTTTAATTTTAAAATTTAAATAATACTTGTACATACATGTATATGTATTTAGTTTGCTGCAAGGCGAAATGAACAACGATAATATATATCTTCTAAATGTATTGCGTGCATTGTTGACCTGACAGTCTTAGGTAAATATTGTGATTAAGTCCAACCCAGTACACTAAATTAAGTTCTATATTTTTTTTTATTAAATTACTATTACAAAGTAGTAAAATACAAGCATGGAATGGTCAATACATTGTATTTTTACAGTGCATAAATATTTATATTTGTTTTTATCGAGTCAATAATTCCCAGGTCATATACCTTTTTTTTTCACTACATACTGTATTACAAATATTAAATTTTTTTACTGGATTGTCAGAATGTGAATTTTCTTAACTCCCGTATCTGTTTGAAAACGACAACGTGTGAAGCATTCACTGTTTCTTAACCTTAAGGTTAAATTCATTCTGCTGGCACCCTTATATTCTCAAAGCACACATCCAGTGGTGTGCTGAAGGGGGCTCGGGGGAGCTCGCGCAAGCTCCTTGTTAAATTTTTGGGAGCTCGGCAAGCTCTTTGTTACCCGATGTTCCTAAAAAAAAATCCTCAAAATGATAAAAAAGACCAATAACAAGAAAAAAACAAAAAAATCTTAACATTGACAATTTTGGGGCGCGTCTCTTGTTGACTTTTTGGCAGCACACCACTACATGTACTGGTTATCTATAGTAATAAATCTATTGGTAATTTTTTTCACTCTTCAAGTAGAAAATAATCATTTACCTGGGAGTTGCAGCAACTGCATAATAAATGATTTTTTTATCATAACATATCTTGCAACACATTTACATTGTAAATTCTCAAACTTTGACATGCTGAATTCGCAACTTAAGTAGGAAATAATTTTTTTAAAACATTTTTGAATATTAAAAATACGTGTATATTCTTATAAATGAATTTTTAAAATCAATTTAAATTTTTTTGTCAATTTTACGATCTAATTAACTTTTTAAATCTATAAATGATCGAAGCTACATGCATTATATATGTTAATTTAATTAATAGTCTAAAAAAAACTTGGCTGTCGTGAGCTGTTCATTTATCTTAGCACCTATTATATATTGTTTGCTGATGCTTGTATTGTTTGATGTCTTTAATTTCGTTAGCTTAGCAAGTTAACCACCAGCTGGCGTCTTTAACCTTATCCATTCCGCGTTTCCGCCTCCGCTTTCTTTCGCCGCGCATTCGCTGATCAAGCTGAGAATTTGCGGTTATATTTATTTTACGAATGAAAATATTTTTAGTTTATAATTAAAGGAATAATGAAGTGCCATTACGAAGTTTTAGGTGTTTCAAGAAATGCAGATGGTGATGAATTAAAGAAAGCTTATCGTAAGCTTGCCCTGCAATGGCATCCAGGTACAGAATTAACATGCTCGTTTGTTTTAAATAGTTCTGAATATTACTGATATTTTTTATATTTTTAAATAGATAAAAATCTTGAAAATATAGAAGAGGCAACAGTACAATTTCGTACAATTCAACAAGCTTATGCGGTATTAGCTGATCCTCAAGAAAGAGCATTTTATGATAAATATAGAGAATCTATTCTAAAAGCTGGTAAAAAATCATTTTAGAAGTTTTTACTCATATTAATTCATACATAATTATTTTTTTAGGTGAAGGAAAAGCTGACGATCATTTGGATTTATTTGAATATTTTAATTGCAGTTGTTATTCTGGTTACAATGATGGAGATAAGGGATTTTATACAGTGTACAGACATTTATTTGAAAAACTGGCAGCTGAAGATGCAGAATATAGGAGTGAAAATTCTGATGACGAAGACGATGTTATACCAACATTTGGTCGTTCTGACAGTTCTTATGAAGACGTAGTTCGTCATTTTTATGCATACTGGCAAAGCTATAGTTCAAAAAGTTCCTATGCATGGTTGTACAGACATGACATTAGAGACGCTCCTAATCGCCGAATAGTACGGCTAATGGAGAAAGATAACAAAAAAATTCGAGATCAGGCTAGGAAAAAACGCAATGAAGAAGTTAGGGTTTGTAATTAAATATACATATATCTTTATATTGAAAATGAAAACGTTATAATTGTTTTTTATAGGCTTTAGTAGCCTTTGTGCGAAAACGAGATAAACGCTTCCAACAGCATCGAGTAAGCATTTGATTTTATATTTACAGTTGCGAATTGATAATTAATAATATTTAATCTAGAAATTACTTGAAGAAAAGTCTGCTGAGAATAGTCGAAAAGCTGAAGATAATCGACGAAAACAATTGGATGAAAGAAGGAAGTATGTATGTGAAAAGTGATATTTTGTAAGAAATAATATCACATCTTAAATTTATAGGCTGATGGATGGTTACCAGGAATCTAATTGGGCTGCAATGTCTCAGATAGAAGAAATTCTTCAAGAAATGGAGGCTAATGTTGCAAAGGAATTTGGTGATGTCGATACTGTGAACGTGGATTCGGAGGAAATATCTGAAGTACAGCCTACGGAATTATATTGCATTGCATGCGATAAAGCATTTAAATCAGATAAAGCGTAAGAATAATATTATTTAGTAATTGAATGCTTATTAAATTGTTTTTTAAATATAGGTTTGCTAATCATGAAAAGTCTAAAAAGCATAAAGAAAATTGTGCAATTTTAAAAGAAGCTGTTCTTGAAGAAGAATTATTGCTTATAGGAGAACATCAAATAGACGGGAATTTGCTTAGTGACGAATTATCAGGTGATGACGAAAATATTCTAGGAAATGAAAAAATTGATGTTGTTGATAGTGATCACGACGATCACTACAAAAGAAAAAAGAAACGGTAATTGAAATTATTAAAAAGTAATTAATTGTTTTTATTTATCTTTTGTTTACATTTGTAGGAAAGCAAAGAAAAAGAAGTTAGTTTCGAGACATGAATTAACTAGCGACGAGGAAGACATCAATGTTAATGAAATTGGTTATAAAGACTTAACCAATTCAACTGCAGAAACTGTTGAAAATATCAATGTTAATAAAATGAATGTGAAAGAAGAAAACGCATCAACTGCAGATAATGTGCCAGAATTATTTAATGAAGTAAAAGAAAATGCTTCTCAACATGTAGAAAATGATGTAAATAGCAAAGATGAAGTAGCAAATACAGAAGTTAAAAACTTAAATCTGAAATCGCAGGATAAACCATCTAGTTCGTCGTCAAAGAATAAAACGAAAAATAAATCAAAAGTAAGATAACATAATGAAACTGAATTTGTACGTAATATTTATTCCTTCTTACAATATTTTAGGCTAGCAAAGGAGAGGCAATTAGATGTGCAACATGCAGCAGCACATTCTCATCACGCAATAAATTATTTGATCATTTAAAAGTGACAGGACACAGCACGGCATTAAGCAAAGAAGTGACGACAAAACCAATCAGGAAGAAAAGATAAAAGGTTTTTCATTATAAATTTTAGTACAGACACTCCCTGGTTACGACCGATTTCTGTTTTTACGTTCAACTTAACTCGGATCTGAATGTAACTGGGAAAAGTTACATGTTGTTAATATCTAGCCCCATAAAATAGTGAAAACAGTGAATTGGGGGCACACTTCTTTCATGTTTGTTTGCTTGACTTTCTCTCAAGAATTTACAATATTTTTGATGCCATTGAAAATATTGAAATTCTTCCAGAAGTCCTTCAGTCATTGCATTATCTTGGGTAGTCCTGACTGCTTGTGAGAAAGTTTAAAGTAAATAATAAGCCTTAAGGATGCTATGACTCCCTGATCCTTAGGCTGAAATAGCAATTTTGTAAGTTGGACAGTTGTAGCTTGGGAACTGCATGTAAATAATTACGTTAATTACCCAACTTAATTATTATGAAAAAACGAAATACGTTTGAAAATTTATAAAAGTATATAATTTTTACAACTTTTATTTATATTGTTTGTTTTGTTTCGTGATGTACATTTTATAGTAAGATTTGCATTAGTGTCTTTGACAAGGGAGTTAATAAATACAAAGAATGTCAATTGTCTTGTTTATCGAAGATACATTCATTTCTATATAAAATTTCTCCATTTACATCTGCTTATTTTCAAATAGAGTTACTTTACTGCAATATGCATTGTATGCATCATGCCAGTGGTAAATTTCTACCTGAAACTGTTTTTTCCTCGTTCTTTTGAAGGCTGCAGTGGCCGTTTGCAAGTGCAGGTGTTGTGTCGGTGGGGAAAACGAACCCATCACGGCTACTTAAGAGCTCCCTAGACTGTCGTCGTTCACGAGAAGCAGCTCTTACGACGTAATGTGTCCCCCAACATGAGTTTGCAACTAGTGTCACGAACAAAAATGTCGTCTTTAGGCATCGGGACAAGTTATTGGTGCCTGAGTTCCGGCTTAATGCATCTCCAACGCGTGCATTATAAACAGAGCCAAGTGCCTTAGACATAAAACAGAAAGAAAATGGAAGTCGATTTTCATGGCAAGATTTTGTCTTGAGATTCCATTATGGTAGAGTGCTGGCAAGTGGATGGGAGTTGTAAAATTCGGTCAATGGATGGCAGTATTAGTTTATTAAATTTTTAATCTTAAGTAGATTTTATTGTCTGGGAAAAATAATTAATTGATTTTTTTCTCATAATAAAAACTTACTCCATAGAAATTTTTTTGTTTAGATAATAATTTTTGAAGCTTATAAAAAGAAAAAAAATTATGTAATTAAATTGAATTTTAATTAAATTTTTGCAAATATTAAATTAAAAAAATTATTATTTCAAGGTAAGAATTATATTAATTATAGTTTTGAATAATTAATTTTACATTATGTTGAATTACGAGTAACTGTTAACTGAATTTCTTGTTGAAACTCGAAATTGGACCTCAGAAATTGATTTTTCTTTTCTTTTTGTAGCTTCAAACGTAACATAAGGCTAATGAAGCATCGTGAGAAATGACATGTTCGAAATTGACGAATAGGCAGATAAATAAATTGAAAATTGACTACAAAAGCATTCTTTTTTTTTTTAATAAAATTTTTATTTTTATAGTAGTAATAGAATTTGATTCGCTGTTTGGATTGGAAAAGGTTTGTGATTACGGTAGTTTAATATCGCTTGGTAGTAAAGCTGAGGCCAAATAGAGTTGCAGGAGGAAAGACATTAGCTTTTGTCTTCGTGAAGGGTCCTTAAATGTGCAACGTACAAACATCTAGGCTTTGCTAATAGCTTTTATTTCCTATCAGCATTACCTTAAGTTCGAGAAATTGTTTTTAAAGTGCTGCGTGATTATTTATTAATTGAAAATGGGAATAAATTTTTTACATCGAAAATAAAAATTAGGTGGATTGAATCGATGAAAGAACAGAATTATTTAGTAATAAGTATGCAAATAATTTCCATTGATTTTATACTATGGAAGCAATTTTCGACTTGAAGGCGTAGTCATGTAATACAGTTCAGGGGTCAGCCCAAACAATTTATGATAATCATGAATTTTTTTTTTCGTATAAAAATAATGAAAGTAAAAAATAAATTAACATTTCCTGTATGGAATGGAAAACTCGCCCTTTGGGCCAAGACAGAAGACGCAAGTGTGCTAACCACTCAGCCACCAATGCCGGCAGCAGGATTTAGTAAGAAACAAACAAATACATTTTTTTTGGCTGGTGGGGACTGAAGGCAAAGGAAAAGATGCTTTGACATGTAATGTCATTTCACAAAGATAAAAGTTTTGATGCGAAGGTTGTATTGAAAACTAAAGCATAAACCTGAAAGTTAAAAAAATGAAAGCTACAGATTTATTTATTACGTGTACGATATGCATAAAGAAAATATGAATAAAAAAAAATTTAAGTGATGCAACCGATGTTTCTTGAATGAATTGAAGGGGAATTTAGATGCAAAGCAGCAAAAAATTAAAAAAAGATATTGATTATTTACTAATTTGATCTTATTTTGAAAAATTATTTATCAGCACGAATTTTTTTTCATATGATTATCAACAAAAACCAATATTTTTCACAATTCTTAATCCTGTGGAAATGAAAATCACAATTGCTATTTCCTCTTTAACAATATTTCCCTCCTTGCTTAAAATTGAATGGCATGCAGGGAACGCTCCTTTATTTTTCAAAGTATGGCGGGAATGAAGATAATGTGTGATGATACAGAATTTTAAATGCATAACTTTTTTTGTCAACTAATTTAATTTTGAATGAATGACATAGCATGTACCGCTAATGGCCCAGCGGTGATGAGTTTTAATCTTCATCTTTTAGCTGATACTATTTAATTTTACATGTGTAATCCTCAAGCAAACTACAAAAGATTTTAGATTCGTAGGAAAAGAAAAAGGGCCTTTGGGCGAATAGTGTGCAGAAAGGGTCAGAGACAAACGAGTGAGGTTAACCAAAGACCTCTCTCTCTAAACTAATGTTGTACACTTTGCGCATCCTAAAATGGGAACTTGACATCCAGGCAAAATGTCAGCTCTAAACCTTTAGTCGCTGACCTTTTTTAGGTAGAGGCTGATTGTTTGTTTGGTTTTCTGAAAGATACACAAAGAAAATTTTCCATTGCTGCGTATTAAAATTGATAATGCGGTTCATAATCTTAAAAAAATAAAAAACGAGGAAAAATATAGCTAGAAAGCGCTTTTATTTGAAAATTTTATTGCTACTCTTGCGTGATCTTCGTATTCCATAAAAGCATCCTAAGGCTGATGCTGGAATATATTTTCACATAGAATGATGTTAGGACTTAATGAAGATATTTCTAGTGTATATGGAGTGGAATTATTTTATTAGGCGAAATAATTTCGTTAAAGATGAAAGAGTGGTTTGTAAATGGATAATGAATAAGATTTGAAGGAGAAGTTAGATGAGCACAATGAAACATTCCAGTCATATTCCGCACGTTTCTCCACCTGATAAGGTTTTTCCTTGGAAGAAAAAGGATCAATTCAAAGTGTTTGCCTGAGCTTTTCAGATGTGTGGGAAGATTGTGAAAATCTCGTAATTGGATTGAACTGTTTAGTTGCAATATTTAAAGCGTAAATAAATTGCAATTCCGTGCATGAATTTTAATGTTGATTGATATAAATGAAATTTTATAAATAAAATGAATTTAATTTAATATTATATACAGTAAGTGACGCATGAAAATAATCTTTTTCAATTTTGTTTATTTTATTTATTTATATTTTTAATTTATTTAATTTATTAGCAAGCGTAGAGTGAAAGGTTTATTTTTAATGATTAATGATATTTATATTGGCCTCATTGTCTATAAAACAATTTTAATAAATTTTCTGCTTTAAATACAAATATTTGTATAAATAGCAATTCTGTATTATGTTGATTTAAAAAGAATTACATGAGAAAATTCAGTTGACATAGTAGCAAGTAAGAAACGAATTATTTCATGAATGATTGATTAATGCGGATTTTCTGCTTATGTTGTTTATTCCTCTTGCAATTTCATTGTATGGAGGATCAAATTTCAATATTTAAATATTTAAATATTTGGATCAAACATGGGAGAAAATGAAGCAATTGATTTTGCCTGGAGTTGCGTCTTGTGTCACTATAGGGGTGATGTGTAAAGAAGAAAAAATGAAAAGTGCGAAGAGGGATGTGGTCATTTTCAAGCAGGAAAAAGGAATGTATAGAAACAGCCTTCATCGTCAACAGGCGACAAGAGAACTAATGGAGAGTGACAGTTTGTGAGGCGAGGGCTAAAGAGGGAAGATTACCAACTGATTTCTCTGTGGAGCAGCCTCGTCTTGCGGTGAAGCTGCTCGTCACGATCGTGTAGCAAATGGCTCGATTAAAAGCGAAAACTGACAAAAGGGAGGAATCAAACGAGATGATGAATATCATATGCGATAAGAATAAATTTTTTCATCTCGCCCTCTAAACTAGAAAAAATTGAAAAAAATTGAGGACATTTGAAATTTTCCAGATGACGAAATGACAGAAATTGAATAATAAAAGCTAAAAAAATCTAGCTTGATATAAATTGTTGCAGTCTTAGTTTAACTTCATTCTTCATTTACGGTTTGGATAGAAAGGGCAATATTTTTACCGAAATATACTAGCCCTCTCACAGCCACGTGGATGGATCGCGCGTGCGCTTCACCCAAATCGAAAGAGGAGCCCATGCTGAGGTGTCGAGACGCAGTACTTGGCGCGCTCGTCAGAGGGCGGGGGTTTCCCGCTTGCCCCCTTCGACAGCTGGCCCACCGAACTGGATTAGATTAGATCGTACTTGCTCTCAATCTATACTTCTTCATCCGCAGTTCCTGACCATCGATGACAGTCTGAGACTTCCTTTTGCTGATTCAGCATAAATGTTACCTTGTCGCTTTTTCGCATCTTTACACCGCGCCAAGGTATTGTACGACTTTTCTTCAGTTGCTCGGGTCTCTTTACTCCCCTAATTCACCGTCTAAATAATTTGTAAAAAATTACTTAGGACTTTAAATTACTTATTGTTTAAAGTTTGCACATATTCATCTCTTAATTAGGGTAATTTTTCGCTAAGGGGATTAAGATTTTTCGGTTTAGAGTAAGCAGAGTTTGCTCTGTGTAGAAAATATTATTTAAAATTTTATTGATTGAAATAATTAAGTGAGGCAGAAGACGTTAAAAAAAATCTATACCTTTAAGGCTGACAGATTGGAGATTTTATTAGGTGTTGTTAGTGGATGTAATTTGTAGCTTGTTGACAACATTGATTCAATTTAGCAATTTTTCTCTTCACCTCCCCTCTTTTATTTTATTTTATATCTTGGGGGATGTAATTCGCACTCCCATTGGCCACAACCGGTGTATATGAGAAAACAAAAAATATTGACCAAGGAAAAAAGAGGCTTGGTTTTCTTTAGTTGAGCAAAATCAGGCAATTAGTAGTTTTATTGGTATGTCTCTCGGGGAATCTTTTTGTGCAGCATCAGTGTGTTTCACACTGCACCAGCTTTTCCGTATCAAACATCAAAGGAGAAACGCATCAAAGAATTTTGTTTCGCACAGAACTGGCTCGTAAGGATAAGGAAAAGTCTAAAACTGACTAGCCAAAAAAAAGAGGAAAGAGAAAGACATGTGGGGTGCAAGAAGGGAAAGGAAGAGACAGTTTGTGTGAATCGATTGGCAGAGTTCCCGCGAGTTGCAGCCTATCGTGATGGGTTGTGTACGTGCCAGATATTGCTCTTTTTCCTTGCGTATTGTATGCCCCATCCCATGATCCATTGCATGATGATATTTTTTCCGAATTCAACGTGTGTGATAATGATATACTATGTCGTGCAGGCAAGTCGAACGTGCAGGCGGTCATTTTAGAGGTTTTCAAATGATTTGATACACTCTGTTTGAAAGAGTAAACACTCAAAACATGTAAATATTTCTCGAAAGGCATTCGTTATTGGAAATTTATCTTTATCACCTCAAGAAATTCTTTTTTCTTTTTTTATTTCATTTTTATTTTTTTACTTTTTTTTATCAAAACGGGAAATGTTTTATCCTTAGGTGATATAAGTGATCACAAAATATATCAGATCTATACGACATGGCAGAAATAAAAGGTAGAAAAAATAGATAGAAAAGTTAAAGGTTGCTATCTCAAGTGAATGAGGAAAAAGAATGGGTAAGAGAAAAAAATTGGAGCAGAAAAGGGGGAAAAGAAGATTCACTTCATCTGCTTTATGATCTCCGAACGATGAAGACTTCTGTTCCACAGGCTCGTAACGAGGCATCGTTTCGGTGTTTGGGAGACAATCCTCGTATTTTACCAGCTTATTGCGAACCACTGAAGAAGAAAAAGTGTTACGATGGGAGATATGTATAAGTTGTACATGTCTCTTGTCATGTGCTCTTGGTGTATTCTGGCGGCCAACCGCACAAATGTGAGGGGAAGCAGCTTATAAAGCTAAATAACCTCTGATGTACATTCTGTGGGTACTCTGATGGATATTTATAGAAGAGAAAAAAATAAGGAGGGGCAAAAAGAAAAGAAGCCAGGACTATTTCCAGTGATGCGATAAGGGAATGGCTTGTCTTTTATCTGGTCTTCATATTGTGTATAGAACGAGTGGGCTATGGCGGGAAAACACGGGTTAGGAACGAGTGTGTTTTGTATGGAATGCTGACTTCTTTATTCCCGTCAGGAGTTTAAAACCACCAATGCGGACTCCAGAGGGCAAGAAAGTGGACGAGTAATGGGAGAATGAAGTGGTTGTTTCATGTGAACCGCACATACCTGAAACCAATAAAATGAATGGTCCTTGCCTAGTACGTGCATGTGACTGGAGAAGGGAGAATGGGTGACCACTGTAACTTAATTGCGTCCACAATAGTTGTGGATTGAGAAGGACTCAGTAACCAAGGTGTTAATAGGCACGCCTCAACTGCAGTTTTACTTGATGTGTGGGCAATGGGTTTTTATGTTTGCAACTTTCTTTTTAAGCACAGAAAGAAGTATAAAGTAAATTAAATGAAAGAAAGAAAAATAAGAGAATGATAAAATTAATTAATTAAGTGCAGGTTTGTTTGTCAATATTTGATATAGGTTCTAGAAGTGGAATAGCACTCTGTTTTTTTTCTCTTTGGGTTCGATGAGGTCTTATCTGGAGTAGCCTTCCTCTGAGGTCAACTGCCGAGAGGTTATTAGGTCAATCCCAAGCACAGGAAGACACGTCATATATCACTTTTATGCTGGCTTACGATGCCAAAGAAGAAAGATATACTGCTGAAATCTGTTTGGAGCAACCTTTTTTCTGCACTCCCCTTAAGGCTTCGTTTATTGTTTGTTATTTAATGACAATAAGGGAAAAAAAGTGATATTTATATAGTTTCTCTTCACGCTGTTGATTTATTTAGGAAATAAAAAGAAGAGAAAATATTTAACAGTTAATTTATTTACTAAAACCAGTTTTTGGAAGTATTTCGAGGTGCTTTATTAAATTATTTTTTGGAAAAATAAACATTACGTTGAATAAATGAAATTTTTCCACTTTACACATTCTATCGATTTTTTTAGCTATTAATTACGAATGATTTAAGTAAATGAAATAACGTATTTAATTATGAAATTAATTAATTCTTTTGAAATTTTTATTTTTTAAATTTTTAATTCTTCCCTCGTTGTTAATAGTGCTTATTACCGAAAGTTGATTTTTCTATTTATAATTTAATTTAATCTTCTACTCAAGTCTATCTTGCTAAATTATCTGTAAGACGATTTTATTTTTTTAAACTCAAGTTTTTATTATTCTGAAACTTTCAATTTGAAAGACTTATGTTGGTTTATTGAGAAATGCCGAGTTGCATTACGTTATTGCATATTTTTATCACTTCCTTTCGTTTCTTTTCATTTATTTAAACGCGTGCTGCGGTGATTGATTTGGTAGACGTCGGGAGGAATTTTGGTGCGCGTTTGCCTGCCAGGTGCTGTTTGATTGTGCAGCCATCGGTGTCTTTAAGTGCAGACTGGCGCGTCCGTTGTCCGCATCGTGCACATTCCACTTGGCACGAAACGCCAAAGATAGGCACGTGGAAGGGTATGGAATGGGAGTCATAGTGGGAAGCGACACATTTAGAGGGGGCGGAAGAGGCGCGGCACAAGAGGCTGTAAAATCCAATTTAATGTTATTAGGGTTTATTGTGTTGCCCTGCACACGTCTACGACTCCCGTTTTACCCTCGCCTCGATCGAGCTCTGAACTATGAGACTATAGAAAAGACTCAAGTGGAGACTGGGGAATTGTCAATTAGTTCTTTAAATCGCCACCTTGTGGGCATGTTGTGTGACAAAAATACAAGCAACCGAGAAAATATTGATGAAACTCAACGACGTACTTGGAAAATGACGCTTTTTTTTTTATTCAATTTCTTTTTAATGTAAAAATCGTTAAACGGTTTGTGACGATAAAAAATATAAATGAAGAAGGTAAGGAGAAGGTCTGTGAAAGTGAACGCTATTTTTTGAAATAATTTTCCTTCGTTATTGGTTTCAAATGTCATAATTTGTTCATTTCTTTCTGAGTCATCAACTTGAAAAGAGATTTCTCTCAACCTTTAGAATTTCCAATGAAATCTTGAGTTGATCCCGTAGGAAGGAACTTTTAGGTAAATGGGACCACAGCAGCCGTTCATAGCACGCTTTTGTTTGATATAAATGTAAAGTAGAATGTAGTCTGGTTGCAAGTGGTAAAAAACGAGAGGAATTGTAATTTTCCAACGTTATATTTGGTATTATAGTTATATAAGAGAAAGAAAGTTTATTACGGTTGTTTGATAAGTCGAGTTTTCTCTTCGCCTCTTTCTCCAATTACTAGCTTGATGGTTATTAGAAAATGAGGAACGGGTAGTTTATATAGAGAGAGCCAGCTCACACCACCTTATCGTACGAAGAAATGGAATTCCTTTCTCTCTCTTCCCTCTCTACTTTTATATCCTGCGTCGCTTGTCGTGCTGCAGTCTCATAATCACGACAATTTGAAACAATTTGTGCACTGCTTCATTAAATTCCTGTCCCTTCCTCTTTTTCTCTACTTCTCCCCCTCCTTCCTCTTCAGTCTGCACAAGCTAGCTAGATGACATTGCTTAGTACATCATATCCGGTGAGAGTGACTTCATTTGCTTCTGTAACAAGGACTATGTCATGTGTTAATAAATTGTACTCTTGAATTTGTTAGAAATGAATTTGATAATAAAATTTTTAGTAGATTTTAAAATTTCAATATAGGCAATATAATTATTTAACTTTATTTATTTAAATGACATAGCCCTGAGCATGTGTGCAGAAATTTAAATATTGACAAAATTTATGTAAATTTGGATGAATGTTTTAAGTTTTTACATTTTTCGAAACATTAAAATACCGGAAGTTCTTTGTTTTATGTACAGCGATAAATATTGTGTGTGCGGCTAACTGATACTTGGAACTAATCAAGTTAGACTAATAAAATTCTGTTTGTGGCTGCCCTTTTCCATTGCAAGTAAAATTATATTGATTTTTCTTTTCTTTAAGTGTATGAGAAAGTAGTAGCAAAAGAGAGAAAGTGTCACTTAATTTAAATGAATCACCATTTCCAATGATCGACTTAGGTGTTAAAAGTGAAAAACTGATCGATAATTGCTCTCCATTTTTAAGTGACTGTTGTAATTTCTTGTCAATAGGTGCACTTTAAAACTCTTGTTAAGGCAAGTACTCAACTTAATTACTTAGATTTTTTTAATTATATTTTTAACAAACCGAATTTGGTAAACAAAAAAGTTTCCTTTATTTTTTGCCAAAATTGTAATAATTAAAAACATTCCAAAAAGAATGTAATTGCAGATAATAACATATCTTCGGTAGAGTAAACTAGTTGGCCATATCTTTATCATAAATTTGGGCTTCATGTGGATATAACTTATTAACTTTATAAGTATTAACTGTATGAGCAGTGTGATTAAAACTTTTTTAAACATCCAAAAGTGATCAGAGTAAATGTGCATGCATGCACATCTTTTCAGCCTTTCTCACGTAGCTTTTGTGAATTATCAACCAAGCAGAAAGCTGAGTGAACAAACCATTTCACACCTGTATTCGAGGTCCTCTTAATCTACCTAAGAACGACTATGTTGCACTACTTTACGAGTGTGGTAAAGCCATAATGAATAGGTAAGTTATTCTAGTAGAACAAGTTTTTCTTATTATTTATATACTTCTTACTTCACAAGAGTTAAATAAATCGTGAAGTGTAAAAAAAAAAACGATGAAAACTTTGAAAAATAAGTTTTTAGGTAATGGATTAAAGAAAAAAATATGTAGGCTAGTTACGACTTCAATTAAAGTGCAACGTGAAAGGGTTTATGGAAGCGTCTTGTTTGATGATACAACTTAATGGAGTCAGTCGCCTCTTCATTGCTCGGGAATGCAGCTGGCCACACCTGCTCCTCACTTGGAAAGTGAATTATCGTATAAAGCAGCATTGGAGCAGTGAATATATTCATCCGGATACATTATCACCTTCACGCAAAGATACATCCCTGGCCTAAATCAATCAAGGCCTTTAATCAAATGGAAAAAACTATTTGATAAGAATCACTGCAAATAAAGTGGCTTAAATTTACTTTAAGTCAAACAAAGTTGTTTGAAGTTGAAATTACTGAATAACTCGCTTCGAGTTTACAAAATTCTGTGAATGTTTAAGGAAAAAATAATTTTTTTTGATGGAAATAAAAAATTATTAAAAGAACAAAGTTAAAGTAACGAAAAATTATCAGCATAATATAAGCATTGAGTGTTTTTTCGGTGTATTTTAAACCGGAAATAAAAACAAATAAATAAAAACAAAAAAAAATGGAAGAAAGTATACTAATGAAAAAAGTGAGCAAATATATTAAAAATTCAGCATCAATTTAATTACACCTACTTTGGGGAGTTCACTGGCTTTTAACTTAACGTAATGAGTCACCCCTGTACACTGATTAGCTGAACGTGGACTCTTCCATGGTCTTGTCTTGGGCTCTTTGCCCGCCCGCGGCAACCCCGGAGACGTGGGGGTTCCCGGCCACGAAAAGTGCACGCGAGGAACATGTGCAGACAGTTATCCGAGTCTTAAAGTTGACAAGAGTAGAAAACAGAGTAGGAGAAAATGACTACCTGAAACGTAAATACATCCGCTCGTCTGACGAAATGATTGCAGTTGAATATACAAGTGTAAGTAGGTAACTTTATTATATTAAACGTACTAAATTAAATAATAAACCGACTGATATTTAAAAAATGTAGTTCAGTGTTATAGAGGAATGTTTTCAGAGATAGTTTGAGTCAAGTATTTTTAGAACTTAAAACTTGCCCTTGACATGTCTGTGGGTGGGTCTTGTTGTATAAAGGCGCAATATTTGTGGAATTCTTATTTTGCCTGAACCGATAAATCAAAGTATTTGAATTGCATATATATTTACGTTCCATTTTCACGTTTCACCTTCAAGTGCGAAAGATTCGAGGAATTCGGAACAGCGATAAATTGTGGTGGTACGTGCTGCTTTTGATTTCCATATCCTTTTCCTCAATATAATAATGTGGGTTTTAATTGTGGCCCGGTTGCGCCTTTCATAATTGCGCGTCTGCATTCGGCTTCATTTGATTAAAATTGTTAACCGACCGTCCACTGCGCAATTTGTTCTACAAATTTGTCGTGAGAATTCTGCTAGAGTAAATTAAAGCCTAGTTAAAAGATAAATAAAGAAATTTTATTTCTTTTTGAAAATGTTTATTTTATAAGGTAAATTTATGGTTATAAAAATAAATTTACTGCTATAAAGTAAATTTAGGGTTATAAAAATAATTGTGCCCTAAGGTTGGGTTTGTATAAAGCTTCCAGTTTCATGTATAAACATGAATATAAGTTTGGTTTTGTTTATAAATTGAAATATGACGAGATAAATAAATAAGTTAAGTGAAATTTATTTTATTCAAATAAACGGATTTTATCTTCTTTAATTTTTCAGTAATAAAAAATGATAGGAAAGGAAGTTTAATTTGTTGAAAAAAATAAAAAAAATCTTGTTTCTCCAAATGAGTCAAGCTTGTAAATACCTCATTTAAAGCTTGTAACTTTGCTACGATAATTGGTTTTTGGACATAGCAATTAAAAACCATGGAAAATAAATTTTTCAACCCTATTTTTATTTTTATTTTTAAAAAGAAAATTAAACTATTTTATCTAATTTAAATTTGGTGTGTAAGACCGTTAGTGGTGACTTCAGACATCAAAGCATCTTCGCAATAAATTTTTAATAATTTCTAATGTTTTGGGTATATCGTACATAAATTAGAAACGAATGCAGAAAAATAGTATAAAAGTTACATGTAATTTTAACAGTGTATTGCACAAACTCAGTATTAAATTCCGTACACATGTATTACGTGATGAGTGAAAATTTTAGCACTCAAAGGATTGATGGCTCAGCTGTGCATGTCTTTGCATGGGAATGGGGCCAAACAGTGAACGGATAACCTGATGAAATCATTCCAGTAGAAGGCACATAACATGATTTGGTGGACAAGAGGGAAAGAGAGCCTTGAACACCATCTTCACTTTCTCCAACTTTTTCTATAGATCCTAAAAATAGAACTTTTCTATTGCTGTTCTTATACTCATTTTACACTTTTCTGGGTCATGTAGGTTTAAGACTCACATAAAATGATTAAGTTGAAAGGTAGGCGTGTTTACATTGAGAAGGGAATTAGATGTGGGTGCAGCCACAGGTGTCCTTTATTGAACCTAGGGTCAATTGGAAATGGGCTATAAACGGGTCTTTTTCTCTACTGATAACACAAACTTGTGGAAATCAAGAAATATTCTCTTACATTTTAGGTGTTAGGTTCGTTGAAACTTTGTTCCATTTGGTGTTATATGTCCTTCTCATTTTTGTCACATGATACAATTTTCGAGTTGAATATTTTATATTTTAAAGAGACAAAATTCCAATCAAATAACTCATTCGAAAGCAAACTGGTTTATATGATTTACTGTCACTCGACTATACTCCCTGCTGATATTTCTACACTTTGTTGGGTGGAATAAGGTTAACCCTGACTGTCATTTCATCGTCTTTTGTATGCATAAACAATGAGACTATACAGCTAAGTTATCAAAAGTTCTGTGACCCTAAAGTCAACTTCATTTTGTCTACCTTTCAACGTCGTATTGACTGGCGCTTTTAATAATGTAAATCGAATTTATACATAAACCAACCAGTATGTACTGGTTCATTAAAATGTTTGAATGCAGTGAGTATGATAAAGAATTTAAAGCGAATAAACCTGCAAAAGTTAACACGATAAGCCAAATGCTTAGTAAAGTTTATATACACTGGTGGTTTGTGGCTAATATACAATAAAGGACGTTTAAGCCTAACATTTTATTGATTCTTCCAATGTTTACCTAAACTCTCGAAGGAATTTCAGCGAATATTGATGGATGTACGTTTTCCGAGTACATAATTAGGCTTTAAATTCTGCAGTTTTAAAGTTTGCTTATGAATTACACATTTCTGTTTATTTATCTGGTAAAGTGGAAATGGATTCTTTTAAAAGTGGGAGCAAGGTCTTGTAAATGACTTGTAGATGGCTATTTTACACGTGTTGTGGTGTTTGCAGATGAGGTCAGAGGCGTCTTTATGAAGTGACATGCTATAAATCATAATAATTAGGTGTGTCGAGTTGAGCGTGAGAGGGGGTACTGGGGAGTACATTACTTAGTCGAATTAAATATGGAATGTTATTACATTCTATTGATTAATTATGGATTAGTTTCACTCCTTTGCAACATGTAATTAAATTAGATAATGTAATATTGATAATATTTGTAATAACTTTTTTAAAATTTAATTACCAAATTTAATTCTCCAAATTGAAAGAAAATTTCATTTATATATTCAATTTTCATTCATAGCAGATTATTCTGCAAAACAATTATAGTTCATTGACCTAACATTATATATGATATATTTCTACTTTTTACATTTCATGAACAATTGAATAATAACATCACATGACCAAACATAACCTCAGTTATAAAAAACAGAGGAGAAAAAAAAAGGAAATAAAAAAACAATAAGTCTCTGAGTGCAAGATTAATGAAATACTACCTTGAAGATGACACTGGGTTTAATCATTTATGACAAGATGAGTTTACTAATTGCTTTCCACCATATCTCATAAATCTGTTCTTCAGGGTTCCTTTGTC
The DNA here is from genome assembly GCA_034687075.1 of Geophilus carpophagus. NCBI lineage: Eukaryota > Metazoa > Arthropoda > Chilopoda > Geophilomorpha > Geophilidae > Geophilus > Geophilus carpophagus. The sequence goes on from JAQFZN010000217.1 coordinate 17,780, forward strand.
TTTTTGTTTTAAGGCACCTGAATCAGGGCGCATCAGATGGACATTTAGTGGCTCGTGTTCAGGTTTGTTAGCATTCCTCTCGTGTTTTTACTCGCTTCTTTGACTTATCAATCCTTGTTGACCTCGTACACCCCATACTTTTGACCTTCCGACTTGAAACCAGCATTTTAAAGTCTGAGTAAACTGTAAATGCCTTTAGGAAAGAGTTCTGACATTTGTTAAGAAATTAATTTAATCAACAAACTTTTAAATTAATTAAAAACATAAAGATTTATATTTAGTAAATTTGTTAAACTAAGCACAAGCTACGAATTTGTTGGTCATTACACTAATAACATTTTTAAAATTATATGAGTGAGAAAGTTAGAATAAGGTGTATAAATTGGTGACCTAAATTATTCAAATGAGTTTGGTCAAAAAGCATAAATTGATTTTAATGCAGCAGGGAGAAGGTGAAGGAATATGGTAAGGTTTGTTGGCTTGCTTATAGCCTCATTTCATATATCTTTGTAGTGCCCATTTTGCCATGCAAACTCTTTCTTGCTCGATAATTAAGGGGGATCTAAGTGAGCATAAATCACCTGCGTAGGCGCTCTCTTTGTGCCTCATGCATATGCATTGCATTGCATCTACTCCTTTGTGTGCTTTTGTATTAAAGCTACATTTTTATAAAGAACTCCAACTGGGAAAGAAGGAGACTATGCTACTTTACTTGTTATTATTTTTCCATTTTGCATCGAGTTTAAAGGATTACGACACCATTAAAATGATCACTTGTTTCTAATCAACGGCTGTGCAGAATATTAATGACTACAAACTTTTCACCAAAATCCTCGAATTATTACGTTTGATAAGTTTGAAATTATTAATTCCCGAGGATTTTGGTGAAATTATTACATTTGAAAAGTAGGAAATCGTTAATTTCAACATTTTCGAATGTAATACTCGTAATTTTGAGGATTTTTGGAGAAAATTATTTTTTTTGGTACTTTCACTCATCACACTTCTTATGACATTTCGTTATTTACAACACAGACCGAGTTAACATATGATTTTACAAGTGTGAATTTTGCAATTTAAAATTTTATGATGCTAATAAACTAACCTTTTTAAAGCAACTGCAAAACAACTTTGGGTTTAATCTATAAAATCCATGCGTGTGGGTCTCTTGTCAGATTTAAAAACGCGAAATGATGTACGACTTCTCAACAGCAGCTTTTCAATACAGGCAATTGAGGTTCGCTTCTTTACGACTTGAAATAGGTTTAAAGAGTGAAATAAATTATAGTTTGATTTGACAAGACTGATTTGAAAAATAATTGAAGTTATTGGCGCGTTAATATGGCCACTCACTCGCTGATGTAATAGCCGAGGTAATAAGTTGGCAGATTGATAATGGCTAATTATGTGCATTTTACATTGACAGGAAAATGCATTAAATAAAGCGTAACTAACTGTTGGAGAATAAAATGGTTCCTGATTAAATGTTTGAATGAATGCGATGTGTTATTACTACTTCCTGTCTTTTGTTATGCACTTGGTTAATTTATGGAGGCAAGAAGTGTATTTATTTTGAAAAGAAAAAGAAATTTGGCAACTATTATCTACCAAGAAGAATAATGATGGGTGAATTTCAAAAGCAAAAATGTTTATAGGGACTCATCTTTCATCATTTTATTCTTTATTTTATATTCCGTTTTCATTTTTTCCAATTACTTTTTGTGGTTTAGTTTAAAGAGTTGTTTTAACTCAGCAGTTTCATTTGATCATTCAATTTATTGTGGTAATAAACTTTAATTAAATAGTTAAATAGTCAAATTAAATGTAGATAGAAGTATTTAACTACTTCAATGCTTATTAATACATGTGTTTTAAGTTATATAATTAGATATTTTTTCAATGACATTGAACAGTTTCGAATGACAAAGAATAAGGATCAAGAATTACTGCAAAAAGTAGCGAAATTAGATATCTGTTATAGATATTGGTGCTCTGGAGACTTGTCACGGTCAGATGAGTCAGAAGTGTCCAAGAAAAGGTTGTTTGGTAGAAACTAGTTCCCCTTAGGATTAGTATTTTAGAGACAACAGCTGCAATAATGGTTTGGCAACAGAAGCGCTATTCCATGTGCTAGTAATGAGAAAGAAAATTTTAAGAAAAAAAAGAAATTTGAAAACTTTACCATAACTTGCAATTAAGTTTGAAAATTAAAAAAAGAAGGAAAAAAAAACAAGTAATTTTTTAATCTTGGGTATGTGTTTAATTTAAAGTGCAAATTTTTGATTTGCAGATATAGAGGGATGAAATTATACTTTTAAAATCAAGTTTCAAATTTAACATAATAAACATTCTCATTGCATTTGTGAAAGCGAGTGAAAGAAAAGTGTTTTGCATTAAAACAGGCATTGAGGAATTTAAAGCTTTCTAATGGCGAATGCTCATTTGCAAATGCTATGCTTTCACTGATTAATCAACCAGCATTAAGCTCGAGTTAACGTACAGTTTTTCATTAAACAGCTTTACAGCTGCTTAATTCTCAGTCTGACAATTTCTAGTTCCATGAAAAGCCTCCATTTTACGTGTGAATAGCAATATAATTGGCTAAGAGGTATCTTAGTTTGAGCTAGAAGTGCTAATTTTCTTTCTTGCTCAAAAGTTTACAACACCCTCGCTGTCAAACTGCACAGATGAGTTTTTTTCTTTCTTCTTTAGTAGTGTATGGAGATTCCATTTGTAAAATTGAACTTTCAGCTTACTCAGACACAGTAAAGAACTTATAGCCCATTTAGAGTCGCCTATATGTGCTAATGGGGGTGACTTTCTCGTCTTGAAAACCGCAAGCAAAACTCGTTAGCAGAATGAGAAACAAATCTTTTAAGTGTTTTTCCGTCACATATGCCATTTTATTGCCTATTGAATTTTGCTTCTACGATTAAAACCATCAAGTTTGAAATTACATTTGCCGCAGTAGTGAAAAGGTTAATTATGAAAGCTACCTATGTCTAATTGGATTTTCTTACATTCTTCAACATTTAATGTCACATTTTGTTACCACACAACTGAAAACTTATAAACTCGCCAAATAAACTCACCAAACTCGGGATAGTTTCATTAATAGATACGCATGTCCATTAAATGTTGTGGGCAGTGAGCAAATTGTTGTTGTAATTCCCTTGACATGAGTTGGCCTATACATGTTTAACATGATTTCTAGGGAATTGAAGCAATTCCACATATGAGTTTTATGTCTAATTGAACTCTGAATTGAAACGGAGGGCAAAATCTAAGGTGTATGACAAAGGAAGGCAATTGGTAAAATTGACATATCAATTATAAGAGCAGTCATTTTTTTGGACAAAAAATGAAAAATTGGAATGCTCTATGAATTCGTGGGTTGCAAACACGTGTTACCTAGAACTCATTTCAACAGAGAAATGAGGCTTTTGAAAAGGTTGTGTTTTTGACAGCATGAATGTATTGACTAGTTGGATCTATATTTTTGAAAATCACAATTGAGTTTAGGACAAGGTGAAGAAAATAAAATTGCTTTTTGTTCTACTTGAAAGTAGAATTTCGGTCACTATATGTGCTTTAAAAAATGAATTTCTTAAACTCCTTGGGGTTAAACTATAAATAAATAAAAAAAAAATGCGTGAATAATTGATATTTTAATACAAAGTCACATGTCTACTTTGTGTAAATATACGTCAGGAAACGGGAAAGGCAAAATGCAGTGCCAATTAAGGTTGAGTTATCTTAATGTTATAAAAAAATTCAATTTGGGTTTGCATTTGGAAAAGTTTTTATTTAAACCTGACAAAAAATGGTAATGGATCAATATTATGTATAACAGTTCCCGCTCTGTTTGCTGTCCTCTTGATGATCAGATTATTCCAATTTGATAAGACGGTATTTAACCCATTGGGAATATAAGAGAAAAAATATTTTTTTTTTTGTTCTTTCTTTTAACTTAAAAGTCGATATTTTTTTAATTTACTGACGTTTTTTCGGACGGGAATATTTATGAGATTTTTTCTTTTTTTTTTCGGACTTTATTAGGATATTTGAAGTCGATTTCAGCTTTAAATTTACCCATAAATTTTCCACTAGGATATTTAAAAAGAGAAAAAATTTATTTCGATATTTTTAGTTAATTTTGTTTTGTTTGCTGTAAGTTACAAGTTGAGAAATTAATGATGTTTTGTTTTTTTGTGCTTATGCTCCCCTAAGAACTATATAAGTTGAACGTAATTGAATCTTAGATGCGTTTTGAGAGTGATTCTGCTCGAGAATGTTGCTGTGGGGTACAAATAGTTTGTTTTCATTAAGACGACATTGTCGTAAGCTCGTTGTTGTTTGTTGCTTTTTGATGTTCAAATATGTTGCGAGGAAATTTAAATAGTTATTATTCCAACTAAAGATGAACTCATGGAATTTAATTAATTATTTAATTCATGAATTACTTACCCACTTTAAATGTATTCCCTTTTTGTGCTGCAATTTTTCTAGTGTTTATCTGTTTTCACACAATTTTATTTCAGTTTCAAAACTACATGATCTAACAAAGTATTTAGGTATTTAAACATAAATTTTATTCTGTAAATAAGTATTAATTACACATGCAAGATAGCGGAAAAATTTACTTTAAATCTAGTCTAGGTTTGATTATTTTTATTTTGTAAAGATTGAAGTAAGTCATAGTTTTCTACAATTTAGTGACTTATAATTAGTCGGTGCTGTTCCCGTCAATTTTTTCAATTCCGGGGGTCGGGATTGAAAGTTAGTAAATCTCTCTCTCTCGGATTTTCCGGGAACGGGGAAATTTAATTTTAATCTTAAGTGTTTGATATTGAAAAGAAATTTAATTATTTTTATTAAAATAAAATAAAAAACGTACTTATTATTTCATTATTTAAAAAATTAAAAAATAAAAACATCCTTTTTTTTAAAATAGAAAACATTAAACAAAAATTAATTCATTTTTTTAATAAAGTAAAAAAAACAAAACAGGATTTTTAAAATAAGTTTTTAAAAAACATAAAATATTAACGAGATGATCAATGCGTTACTTACTGATGATTGGGCCAAAAATTGAAAAAACACATTCTAATTCTTTTTATGTGGGCTTTATGTGCTCATCAGTCTTGTTTCGGGATTTAAAACATGAATCCCAGGAATCGGGATTATATAAATCAAGAAATTACCCGGGATTTTCTTCCCGGGAAATCCCGAGAAGGGACTCGCTACTTATAATCTGCGGCACCATGAAAGTTTCTAACCACTACATCTTTACATTCTACATTAAAATGCAATAGGAGCTTAGCAGGTTATTTTGTTTAATTTTGGAAACATGAAACTTAGCATTTATGTCTTTATCAAAGGATAAATTTATACATACATAATGGAAATGAATATTCTCTTTGATGATCTACTAGATGGCTTGGTATTTGATTCGAAATTTAAATGCAATCAGATAATCATCTCATTTTCAAGATCACTATAAAATTTCAATTTCTAAAAATATAATTTATGGAAAAGTTGACTGGGAATATATTTCACTATTACTCTCAACGTAGAATTAATATATGTCTAAGCACAATACAAACAGCTCTTTAAAACAGTAAAACTCACTTACTTTAGTTAAATTGTTGACCATAAAAAGAAGAAGATGGACAACATCAATCTGTCCAACTCCTTCAATAAGATTGCACGTTTCAGCTCAAATAACTTCTTCCCTGCCCTTGAGCGCTGCCAAACTAGCTTTCAACTGGGTTTATATGATTTGCAGTCTACAATTTTTTCTTAACAGCATGCGTAGCCAAAATATAAATGATCAACACTATAAACATCGGTTTTGAAAAAAAAAATTAATTATTTTTATAGCTTGTTTTGTAAACTAGTTTAAAATAACAATAATTTTTTTCCACAACAAAAAAGTGTCGTCGTGCTATTACAAAAATTTCAAAAGCTAATGATGTCATTAGTACAGTTCATATTGCCTCATTTTTATGAGCTTGGTTATTCTAAACATTGTAATAATAAACTTTACATAATTTGCCAATTTGTGCTCTTATTAAACAGGTCAGGTTGCAGGCATCTGTTTGACTCAGGGAACATAAACAGTCACTTTTACAAGTGAATATATGACTTTGCAATTAATTCGTGCACAGTGTACTCAAAATAATGTTTAATTTAATGACAAACACAATCTTGTTAGTCTTCCACCTGGTGCAGATGTCACTTTTGACATGTAAATTTGCTAAATTCTACTTTAACTGTAGAGTTAAAATTTCTCACCCATCACATGCTTTCTCGCTTTTTTTTCTCACTTTTCTCACGTCGCATCTTCACGCTTAATTTTGCACAATGTTTGACATGGATGGCAATTTCCTGAATTCCGTTTCATCTGTCTCCACCTCCAACTTATTCTGTGGTCTGCTTGTTTCATCATGATGATAATGCCGTTCAAGCTCGTTTCCTCTTTTCATTTTCCAGCCTCTTTTTAAAGATGGAGATTTTTTGTTCCAATTCCCTCATGTGATTTTTGAGATAGACAATCTCCTAATAATATCCTCACTCGACTCAGGACATTTGGGTCGTCTTCTTCTACAAGCTTATTTTCTCTATCACTTCTTGCAATTGGGTTAGAGACAAGTAGCTGAAAGAAAAAAAAGTCTGTTTGGCTTTGCTACTGTAACGAATGACTTAGTTTACTTAGTGAAATTTGCTTTTTTCTCAAGACCTTTTGGTAATGTGGTGTTACCTCAGGTGAATGGCAAACATTATTTGCCTTGGTACTTTAATGTGCCAAGTGAATAACATTTGAAAGTTGATTGAGTGAATTGGAGTGTCTCTAGAATGTTGTTAACGTGTGATAGGTACAAGGTACATAGATCAATTTCAGTCAAATAATGAAGAAAATGTGTTTTTCGTTGTCAAACAATTGTTGGGATGGTGTTTGCATTTTGCTTTGTAAACACTACTGTACCACAGTAATTTGTGGGACAGTTGTGTTGGCAGTAGTTTTCGAAAAAAACTTTTGAATTTTTAATAAGATAAGCATAATTTACTGAAAAATTTTATGCAGTTTTAAAAGTTTTAAATTGAAATTATTTAAAAAATAGTAAGTGACAGTTTAAAAATGTTGATAATATTAAACTGCATTATTATTTAAAAGCATCTATATCTGTGACATAAAGAGTGTTAATTACTCTAGGTTAATTAAGTGTAATTAATGCTATTAAGTGAGTTACTACAGAAAAGAAAGAAGAAAAAAAAAACATCATTTAGTGGTAGATATAAACAATTACCTTAAAGGCGGCAGATTAATTCTTCTTAAAGGTATAAATTCCGATATTTTTGCACTTTTTTTTAATTAAATTTTTGAAATGTGTTGTTGTTTATTCAAAAATGTGTAATATTTATGTTAGTGTTTTTAGCTCAAAAGCAATTCTAAAATAAATAAATAATTTGAAATTGAATTTTTTTTATTAAAATTATTAAAACTTTAAAAGTTTTTAAATTGAATTTTTTTTTTCAAAATAAAGAAAAAAAAAACTTATTTGAATTAATACATTTTAATTACAAATATTTTCATTTCTCTTGTGCATTCTAACTCATAAATTGTAAATTATAGTCGGAGAAAGTTTAAAAATTTCTTTTCTACATAGCAAACGTGTGGGAAAAGTGGGAGTCATTAATTCATCAAGGTGGATTCGTAATGGTATCAAGAGAAAACCAAGACTGTCACCTGACATTTCATATCATACTCATTGCCTAAATAAAATAAAGCAAGAAATTAAACGCTTGGCTACACTTAATAACTTTTCTTTGTAAGGAAAAAAATAAAATAAAACGAGTAAGGAACTCCCTCTCATTTTTACAACAAGAATCCCAAAATAAAATTACGCAGCTTATTCACTTTGCGCTATAACATTTTATTCGTATTGCTATTCTGTTGGAGAATGATTTTGCTACACCACATTTTTCTGTCGTGTGGTGCAAAGCAGAAATCATTCTATACACCCCTCTATTCGGCACTTGGTGCTGTTGTGATTGCCTTCCTCTTCCCCACCCCCTCAGTTTTCCACTGGATCACGCACTTGCACGTGCAATGACTTGACGATTCCTCGCGTCTTCGCTTTTCCAATGCTATATGAAATAAACTGAATGGAAAATAGAAAATAGAAAAAAAATGTCGAGGGAACCGTTTAAAAAGTTGCTTCATCAAGTCCTTGTCATTCAGATTGTTCGAGCTCGAATGCATCTAGTTATAAATATAGAAACCACCAAGAAATTCTTATAATGTGTGAGAATTACTCGGCAATAAAATTTCCACACGGTTTGCAATATATTGCATATCTACAATGATAAAGGAATTCATTTGTCTCGACTGGCTGTCCTTGGTTGAACTCCTTTCATGTCTTTTTATTTTATCAAAAGTGTTTTTCTTTTTATTTTTCTAACTAATTCGGAAGTGTTTTATCTCCATTTTCACGCTGCTTGGGTGTATTGCTAACTTTGCTTCATTTAGATTCTGATAAATGCCTTGTACTTGACTCTAGTGGTTTTCTTCGTTAAAGAAATATTTGAAGAATTTGCGTGTTTTAGTCGGAAAAAATGTAGCTTAAAGATGGTATAACGTTACTAAAAATTTCATTAAGAACTAAATATTTAATCAATAATAAAGTTATAATAAAGAAGAATTGAATGTTTCTACTTTCTTATCCATTTCTTGACATTTTATATGATTTGATTTGATTGTAGATAAAGAAAATCTAATATTGCTATTTTACATTTTATAAAATTATTAACTTTATTTAATTTGTGGGTTTATGAGTCAGACTACCGACTGGTTCTCTGCTAATATATTTTTAAAATACGTAATAATAATCATATAATAAAAATGACAAATGCCATTTTTAAGAACAAATTTTGTTGCAATTTCTCATCAGCTTTCACATCTTTCCACTTCTTTGGTAAAGGTGCGATCATAATATTTTATAGTTTGTAATATCCCTCTGGAAATTTAAAAAAAGTGAAAGTGTATTGAAATCATACATTTACCTAATCTCGATGGTAAAAGCCACTTTATAATTTTTCTTTTTTTGTTACAATGCTTCCTTTGTCGCACTTTCAAATTGATAGAAATCCCCTTACAACTGTGGGCAAATAATTTGAGTAAGTGAATGAAGCTTCAAGTCTTGAAGAGTATAGCCCAGTACCTGTCTTTGAGTAACCATTCTAGCCACGTGTTCTTTATACATCCAATCAGAACACGTTACAATGTGCGCACGTGCATCGATTTGCCCCAGTTCCCCTCCCATGCGGTTCCGTGTACACCTGGTGTGTTAGTGTGAGCGTCATACATAGAACGTGCGTGCTGGAATGCGTCTTGTGTCCCCCTTCAGAGTCGTGTTCTGATTTCTTTTGCTACTATCAATTGTCACTTGTCATTTTCCATGTGGATTGCAGCTCAAGTGTGCAAGGTAAGAATTCACAACTACAACATTAACTTTCAAGTACACATTTCAAAACTTTTCTCTCTTTTTTATTGATAAAAGACAAAAAAAGAAGAGAAAGTGGATAAAAAAAAAGCTTTTACTTCACATGAATTTTGCTGCAATCTCCAATAATAATTTATAGCTGAAAGAAGTGTTATTTATGATTAAAATCGAGTATGTTTTCCTTAATATCGTCTGCCGAATGTAAAATATGTATTCAGAAACTGCAGCTTAAATGTAAACAAGCACAGATTGATTGCAGTAGCCAATATATTGACCAAAGCTTAGTTTTTCAAAGTTAAATCTTAAAAATTAATTCTAATTGTAAATTATATTAGAAAAAATTATTTAATATTATTTTACACTGTGATTTGATTGTTGTTTTTGAAAAATTGGCCTTTAATATTTCAATAGTAGAATTTGCAGATATTTTTTTTTCTAGATTTTGACAAGGCTTGGGATCGAGTGAGTTGACCTGAGATTTTTCACCAGCATTTATTTGACAGTCAAAATAGAAATGGGAACGAGAGGGTTGTTTTATGATATGAAAAACTGAAACGTGCATGGGGATGTTGTAAATCTCGTTTGCAACATTCATCTGCATCCTTAGGGTGCAATAGATTTCTGACGTTGGTGATTATTTCTATGCTAAATTTAATGCTTAAAACCGCGCAGAAATGAAGTCATTTTCATTGCCATTGGTCCCATGACGAATAAGTTTTCTGACTTTCAATTGCCATCAATGCAAAATCTGTGGATCAAGAAAAATCTATTTTTGCTCGTTTCAACTTCAATTCTTTCTTTCTCTGTCTCAAACAATAAGAGAAAGAAATCGTTGACAGAAATAATGGTTGACTATATTCCGTCAGCTGATGAATCCTGACATATTCTTCGCTTCGTCTCTTATTAGATTAGCCTCTCACAACGATCTGAGATCAAATGCGTACATTCGCCTAAGAGGCACACAGTCACTTTCGACGGTAACCAAATTTTCTTAGTTTTTGTTTTCAAGTTTATATGTCTAAGAATGAGGTTGATTTAGAAGAAGAGGCCCTTGCAGGTATGAAATTAAATAAAAGTATAAAGAAAAAAGGATTTTTATAATTTTATTTAAAAAAGAAACGTATAATGTTTTGAATATTCAAATATTTTGCACATTGAATTTAGAACTCGCAAAGGGTAATTTGGTAAAAGGAGTGATATTTTAATGTTTATTTATGTTTATATTTGTATTTATATTTTTGAGATGGTGAGTTGGGAGTTTTAGAAAATTATTTGTGTAATTTTAATGCGTTTGAGAAATTTGGCAATTGATTTTGTGTTGATGGTGAAGAGAGCACTGGCGCGATCAAAAAATAAATAAAAATAGTACTATAAACAAATAAAATAATAAAGGATAAGTTAATTGCAATTAATAATGCAATATTTCTGGACATTTATTTCCTATCTTTTTTTTTTATTATTTTATAAATAATAAAGTAATTGAAATAAAGAAAATATTTACTAGATTATTCAGCTATACAAAACTTTAAATGGGTTAATGGAGATAATTATAAAAAAGATATAGAATATAGGTTGTTGACTTGTTAACTGTTTCCTAATTACTGTTTACATTTTTGCTTAATCATCGCACTTTTTTTTTGCTCTAAAAAGCGCGAGTGTGAGTTCAGACAGTGAGTGAAACATCACCATATAAACAAAATTAAATACAAAAAACTTTTTTCATTAAACAAAAATACCAGATAAAGTATAAAATTGTTCCTCTCTTGACAAATTGTCTAATTAATATAAAAGTGTATCATCATTTGAGATTCTTTGCGATGGAAGATACGAACAATTAGTGATGACCCGGAACAACACTCGTTGCATCAGCCCAAGTCGTTTTGCTCTGCACTTGCTCAGGGCCGCTCGGGCCAATATCGTGTTGTTGTGTCTCAAAAATGGTGATGCCCTTTACCCTACATTCACTTTAAAAACGGAAATTAGTAACACAGATCAATAGGAGAAGGGAAAAAAAATCTACATTAACCATACTCGTAAAAACTTGTGGGTTTTTACTTAAAAAAATAAACTACTGTTTACATAATTTTATTTTAATAAACTTTATTTTTATTGAAGAAAGTAATTTGTTTGTTTATTTTATAGCAAGTGTATTAAAAACGAGTTTATTGGTTTCAAAACAACGAAGAGTAAATTTTGTTTTGTATACTGTTGTGAATGAAAGCCTAAAGGGCAAAATAAAATTGTTATTTTTTTAAAACTTTTTGCTAATGCGTTTTGTTTTTACCAAAGACTTTTAAATTTAATTAGTATTTTTTACTGAGTAGATTTGTAGGAAAAAAAGTGTTAAAAGTATGCTGATTAAATGCTTACTGGGCAAAATAAAAGAGGAAACGCACTTTTTTTTGAATGTATGTATGTGCTTTGCAGTCTAAATATGTTCTTAACTTTCTCTTAAATGCGATGAAGTGCTTTTCTAGCACTTTCCACTCCTTCTCAATTCTTTAGTTGCGAAACTAGACGGGGTTTAGAGTTTTGCAAGTGAAGAAGTAAAACGTGCTTGAAACGTCTCTCACTCGATTGAATTTCATAACTCCAGGTGACGAGTTGTGCTTTGCTCAAGTCAAAAGCCGCACTGAAATTGATCATACCATTTACACTGTGGCCAAGATTGCCAGAAGAGAGAGAATAGGGGCAGTTGGGTCAACGCACACGCCCACTGCTGCCAAGAACACCAGGGATCATAGAACAGCAGAAAAGAGGGAAGTCTGCCAAAACGATTAAAACTCTTGAGAAAGGGACAAGAGAACTTTCCTCTATTCTTGGATTTCAACTCATGTTTGGTGGTCACTTTTGATTTCATTAACTTTCGTGCCGAGTTTAAGGGGGTGTTCGGAAAAGGTTTCTCCTTTCACACTCTTTTCAATGAGATTTATTTTCTAAAGGGTTAATGTATAATTTTTGTTTACATTTTTCCAAATGTTTTGACAACACTTAAATGCATGCGAGATTTATTCGCTTCGTTTTGTGTGAGGTTAGTTTGAGGTTTGTACACGCGATGGCAGCACTTGCTCTGCTAACTATGCTATGTAGGAAAAATTAATTTATTAACCAAGTATAGTTTTTAAAATTTGTTGTATTTTTAAGAATTTTAATTTAATTTACAACAAAAATTCAAGACTAATTATTTGAGATAATCCAATTACTTTTGAGGCTTGTTTCTGCCACTGCACAATAGATGGCAGAAGGCAAGCATGAAGAACTTTTAAATAACGCACATGCGCATTAGGCGGGTTTCCCCCAACACTCCATTAGGTTGAAATCGTGTGAGTGGAATCTAGTTCTAAATGGGTGTTCACTTGATGACATCAATCTCTCTTCCCCCTCTTTTCGTCTTTCAGTGACTCACACATCAGTTCAGCATCTCGAGTTACCATGACGACAAAGAAGATGAGCATCTATCTATCTATCTCTTTAATAATCTTCCATATCTAAGAGCATCCCCAACTCAATTTTAACAAATGGAAATTTATTAAGAGTTATCGACTAAAGATAAGATTTAAAGAGGAGATTCGTGTTCAATCTATTACAAAAACAATTTGTCATTTTATCTTTTAAAACAATATAAACATTTGAAAATAAAAATTTTTATTTTGCTTATGTTCAGCCTAATGCATAATATTATTAATGTTACGATTCTTTTGAATTACGAGCTGCTGCTTCGAGGAAAAGTTGCTCTGTCATCTTTTGGTTTGTGTGTTGCCCAATGGCTTTCCGCTGTCGCTTCAAACGACCTCGCGCGTTTGTCTTCAGCACACCCGGAAAAGGAAAAGAGAGGGGAGTGCGGTTTGATGGAACTAGAAAGGGATGCAGTTCTATATCCCACTTCTCTTGTTCTATACAGCTCTTGTCTAAATCTACTTGAGTTGTAACAGGACAGGTACTTGGTGCCGGAAGTTGTTTTCATCACCCTCTATGTCACGTTCGTGTGAATTTATTGAAATCTCTCGTTTATATGTTTTTGAAGTCGGGAGTTTAGTTTGGAGTTGAAATGAAGAAAACTGCCACATATCTATCGAAAAGAGGCACTGAAATGAGATTTTCACATCTGTACGGTAAATGAAATAAATTGTCCAAAACTGGAATAAATGTTTTTGAAATTAAAAGAATAATTTTTATTAGTTGAAAAAGGGCAAAAAGGAAATATCAACCATGTCCGAGTTTTGTAGCTCAATTTGTCTTCATGAGACTATTTTGTGAGCCTTTGACCCTTGTGTGATGTAGCCGGATGAGATCAGGCAATGGCTTTGTTTTAATGAGGGCTAGCAAGCTCCTCGCGCACATCTGTTTCCATTAAAACCTTTCTCAGAAAACGGCAGGATAGAGGATAAGGGAAGGGAGAGAAAGGGGCGTTGATTTGTGGGTGTCCTTACAGAGTTGAGAGGAAGTCAGTTGTAGCCTGCAGTATGTTGGCAGACCTCTATGTATATTTCTTTATTTCGCTGACTGATGATTGTGCTGGACACTTTTGTCTCATATTGAGAAAAGAAAAAAGAACAAATGTTTTGTAGAAATGTTGGCAAATATAAATATTACATGAAAGTAAATTAGATGGAAAAGACATGCAAATGTATGCTTTTCTTAACTGGTTTTTAACTTTGTTCTTTCTTTATATATAAAGAAAAAAGTCTAATTGAGCAGTTTATATTCATAATCTGACTTTACTTCTTCATTCCATATCCAAACTCAGCCTGAATGTAATGATTGCAATTTGCATTCAGCAGCAGCAGCTGATATGGCTTTTGATTGAAGGAAGTTTTGAGCAGATGAGCACCTGGCTGCGCAGCCAATTTTTTACGTGCCTTATTTTTCTGTGTAATTAAATTGGTCTATTTTATTCTGTCCGTGACGGCAAATATAACTTTATTGTTTTTTTTTTCCTTTTCTTTTAATAGTACATTGGATCCTTTGCGGTGGCAGGATCAGATCAGCCAAACAGAGCAGATTACTTGAGGGCTCAATTGGAACAAATGAGGGTAAGTTGAAAATTGAATATTTATTAATTATTGTGGATTATATTTTTATTTTTAATGTATTGGAGTAATTTTCTTTTTCGACTTTTTATACCTACACAAGTTAAGTGTCTGGTTAATGAACTTTGAGTAAAAATAAATATTATCAAAACGTTTGTTAGAAAAGTACGGTAACTTTTGATAAATTAAACTAATCTCTAATTGCAAATTGTTTTATGGATTGATTTGAATGGCCAGATATGATTATTTTTATAACAAAACTCTAGTTAATTTTTTAAGTTATTTTCTGTCTGTTTGAGTTTAAATATACTAAATAAATTTTGAATTAAATTTAACAAATGTTGGTTCAACTCAGCTTTATTTGTTTTATTAATTTTGGTATTCCACGTTTTATTTCTTCTTAATTACTTGTTTGTTGAAAGTCTTTTCGAACTTCTACTTAAGATCATCATTAGAACTCTTAAGGAGAATATCGAAAAGGCAGTACTAATTAAAGAGAACTAAGACACGTGGCATAAAGAAAATTAGTAAAATAAACAACTTATAAACAACACATGTACTTGTGTAAACAAAAGTAACTTTGCTTAAAGATTAAAAAAATGCTAGATTATTAATTTTGTTTCCACTAGAAATATCGGTGTAATGTATTTGAATTGTAGATTTATAATATAAATACTGAATGTAGGATTTTCTGTTTGAATAAGACGTTAAAGAGTTTTTGCTTAAAGGTTATTTTGATTTACAGAGCAAATGTTAAATTTATCAGCTGTATAAATCATTGTGGGTCTCGATCCCATCAACCTTTTCCTAATGAGAAAATCAATTTAAGCAGCAGGTCCACTTCACTATCGACAAATCCTTCGATTTACATTAGATAGATTGATGCTGTGCTGCATCCATTATAAAAGCTCCTCACAGAGTTAAGGGAAACTTCACTGCACAACAATATATGAAAAAATTAAAAAAAAAATTAAAATAAAATAAAAAGTATTTTTGTTGTCTGAGTTTTAATCAAGGAATTTTCAATATGCCATTATGTTAAGCAGTCTTAAGGGTTCAAAGTTGAAATGAATTTTCGTTCAACTCCCTTAGGAAAACGCGCGAACGGGTGTGGATAATGAAGCAAAGATAAAAGCAACTTCTTTCGCTTTCTTTCTGTTCTCCTATTTCTCTAAAACACTCGTTCTTAGTCGTGTGCCTCGATGCACGCCAACTTTATTGTAAACTGCCGAAGCAATGAGCTGCTTTGCTCTGTCACGCACAGGAATCTTGAGCTCCTCATTCAATGTCAGCTTCAAGTGAGTTTTTCATGAACCTCATGTTCATCGTATTGCTTTGAGCCTAAAGAGTGATGTATGTTAAAATAGTTAGAGCTTTTACATAATTTATGGGGACAACTGATTTATGAATTTGATGTACAAAACGTTTGGGTATATCATACAAAATGCTGCTTAAGACATAATTGATTTAGATACTTTATGGTAATTGAATCTGATAAAAATTTGCAATACTTTTACATTTTGTGTGTTGTCAATAGAAAAATTTCGGATAGTTTAAAATGACAGATTTGAGTAGTTTTACATGCAATATCGCTTACAACGTATCAAACAGTGTTCTGTTTCTGATAAATAATGGTGCGGTTAAGCAATGAAAAGTGAAATAGTTGCCAATATCGATTTTTAAAAGAAAAAGTGTTGATATCTCCAAGTTATTGACTTTTATTATATTTTTAAAGAAATAGAAATTTGCAAACACGTTAGTCAATTAATTATCAACAAGAAAAATTATTACAAAGAAGGAAAATGAAATATTAAAATTTGAAGACAAATTTAGTGTACTGTATATTGAAAATCTTTTATGATATTAACAATTCAGTGTGCTATTCGTTGATGCATCCAACACAATGTCGTCTTTATTTATTTGAGAAGATAACAATTAAATAGGCAAACAAGACAAAATAAATTTCCTCTCTAATGTAGTGGTTTTGAAATGAAAAATAGAAGAGGGAGCTTAAAGTACAATTTTGATGTGCTTGAGAAACTGGGTCTTATCTATTCATTGTTAGTACCAAAAGGGTTGTTTGTATTGATTTATGCGATCGGCTGTTCGAGCAAATGGGAACTAGTTGGTGATAAGGCAAGTTGCGTATAACGACTAGACTAAATTCCTTGCTTTTCTCCACTTTTAATTAACTGCCATTGTCACGGATTTGTGCGTGAGGCTAAATTAGGACCTTTAAAGGGGTTGTTTTCTCCACTTTATGATGCACGAATGATATCATGCAGGAAACATATATGTCAGGTAAAATGTATTTACTTGTCTTAGTAATGTTCATTTGCTGCTTTTCCCACACCCCCTTTGACTCATGGGCGCCCTGGGGTCTGCTTTTATTAGCTTTTCTTGTTCAATTTATTTACTTACGATGACCTATTTTGTAAAATGATATGCAGAATTCAAAGTTTTAATTTTTTTTTCTACGAAAGTATCTGAAATTTAATTCTGAACAAAATCAGCTTATATAGCTTTGCACTGAAGAGTTCTCAACCCCCTTTGCCTAAGGAGGTTAAGGAGGAATTTTATTAATAAATAATATTAAATTTACATGCCTCGTGTTTCTCTAATGGTATTCGTAATTGTAATGGAAGGGGTTTAGTTAATACTTGGTCTCAGGTGCGGGTTGTGTAAGTGCTTTGATGATAGCCAATTGAATTTGATCTATGATTCGTTTTCAATCAATCATTTGTATTCTTCTTTGAGAGTTGATTTAGTCACTGGATGATGTAATGGGAAAAAATATAGAATCAGGAAACTCCAGATAACCCATTTATGACTCATAATTAAAGGAAATAATTTTGTGATTTGTTTTTAATTGGTGTATGATTTTGCTTTGTTGATATTTGTAATACTTTAAATTGCCAAACTAGTCTTATCATGACATCGAGAAGTGAATTGAGACGTTGAAATTGATAAATGCTTTGACAATAATCAGCTGTGAATCAAATGTCATATAAATGCCGGTGCGATGGAGATGTTCCAATTGCAAGTCAATTTAATGTCAGAATGCCCAAACTTATTTACCACACGAATTTTATTTTATAAAGTTTATAAAAAATATGTACAATCTGATAAAATTTATATCATTTTATACAATTTTTGTAATTGTTTTTAACAATTTTGGAATGAGTAAAGTTTGTTGCTTAAACTTTTTTGAGTTCCACTCCTCTATTTTAGACTCACTTTGATTATAAATGAATTGACTTTTACTCTCATTAGGCGTCAGTCATGACTTAATTGAATAAAAGCAGAGGTAAAAGTTGAAAGGGGGCGTAAGACCTTGTAACAACCCCCTCTTTTCTTCCCTCATATGCCACTCACATTAATTACAGCTTTGTAAGTAATGAATAGGCACACGGAAAAATTTAATGATACTTGATCGCGAGTTGCTAAGCAACGATAGATGCTGTGTCAGTCTTAGTTTATTCCCAGCTGCATTAAAAAGTTGACGATTGAGAAATTAATATGAAATCAGAGTAAAATGTAATTAACAAATTAGAAAACTTTTTCTATAATAAAAAAATAATAAATCTGTTATTAATAAAAATGCACTCTCTGATTGGATTGGAAGAGGACGAGTTTATTCGTAATGGATACGAATGGGAGTAGATAGAAAAGTGGTGAGTGTAATCAATACACAAGTGAAACTGAAACACAGCAGGTCTAGACAGAACTCGAAAATGGCATTGGAACAAACAACACCACTGCGAGTGCCAATTGTCCTTTTTCGCACTTGGTTGCCAGATTCACCCGTTAAACGTGTTTGTGATTTGGTGTCCACCCCAGTGTGAAAGTTGCTTGACTTTATAGCTTTGCCAAGACATTTTTACCCCTACTGCGGCTATTTGCTTACACTTTATTGGTTATTATCATGGGTAAGTCTCAACAAAACAATTTTTATCTTAAAAACTTTTGATATTATTTTTAACTGTCGTGGCTTTTTAAAATAATAAACCCGACTTAAAATATCGAATATAATACGTAGAGGTTTAAGAGAGAGAGAGAGGGCTAGTGAGCTATAAATTCATTGAATCTTGCATGCCCAGTGGCATTCAATTAAAATCCCGCAGCCCCCTCGTAGTTGACCTCTCTTTCGCGTTTTATATCATCGAGTACGCGGCAGGAATCTGTAATATAATCGTGCACGTGCGTGATTGGTGAAAGCAAAGGGTCGGAAGTATGTTGAGTCTCAACCATGATCCAAGTTTGTTTGCGGGAAAAACAACTTTAGTGAGCACATTTTCTACTGACTGACCAGTTGGCCGTTATCACACTTGGCCACCTGGTTTTCGCTCTTTTCTCGTACTGATCGAGTTACGAGTGTATAAATCCTTAAGACTTTCGACATATTTTTTATTTTTTTTATCTATTTGCGCGATATTCTTTGTAAAGATGGTGTTTTTATATAGTATAAGGTCGGCATGAATGAGGGGCAATCGGGTCCACGCTTAACCACTCGAGCTTTATACGAGTGGTCGTTTCGTAGCTCGCGCTCTGTCTTTGTCACGCGCACTCGTGGACTCCACCCTGTTTAAAAATTGATCTTCTGTGTAGTGGTCAGTCAGTCAGTACGAAGAAATTTTCCAGTTTGTTTCGTATTTATTGAATAGAATTTTAAATAAATTACTTTATTCAGTAATTAAGCTATTTCCGTTTTGTAAACAAATTGATTAAAATAGTTCCGAATTGGTTTAGTTTCCTGGTTACAGTTTCTTAGTAACGTTCTGTTTTCGATTTTTGATGTTTATCATTTGTGTTACTCATTAAAATTTGTTGGAAAGAAACCTGGATTTTGGTTCAGTTTCCTTATCGGAATCAATGAGGATGTTTTGACAATTAGATGCTTATCAGCTTTCTGTTGGTACAAAAAACTACTTTTTTATTTTACAATCATTAGAGTTTTTGTTTTTAAAAAACAGCATTTTTAAGAAAAGAACAAAGAGCATACAGATTTAAAAAAAATTAAATGTTACACATGAAAGAGAGCGAATTGTGCGATGTAATTTGCAATTAGCACACACTAATGGTAATTAGGTATGAATAAAATAGCAAATAATACTCTTTGGAGAATATTCCATTAAAAACAAGAATCTCGGCTTTTTAATATTAAAATATAAAATTTTTAACATCATCAAGATGTTTAGTAAATTAAATTTAAAAAAAACATTTGGCTAAATTGAATTTACGTGAGATAAACATTAAATAGTGCAAGAAAGAGTGTTTTTAAAACCGACATCAGCAAATAAAATAAATCTTTAGTTTTTCTTTTCTGTTTCAAAGTGAGAAAAGGCAGATCCCCCCCTTTTTTTTAATGAATTTTATTTTTGGAAGTAACACCAACATTAAAAAGTTTTTCCAGTTTACAGTGCTGGTTTAAGTTTCGCTGTAAACAAACTTACAGAATCCACCTGGGTTAGGATAAAACCTTTGAAAAATTCAACTGCATAGCTTCACTAAACTTCGATAAGAGCTAAAAGGATTTCCTAAACATTTCTAAACATGAAGGAAAAGAAAATTGCCGTTTGCAAGCTCAAAGTTGTTCCTGTACGTTGCTTGACTTTGAATTCCGGTTAAAGGAACGTGTGTTTATTTGGAAACAAACTCGGCTCCATTATTACCTTGAAGTCAATTTGGCGCCAGATCCTTAGAGAGACAATACAATTTGGGCCGCCAACCCTATGGCCTCTAGTCTGAGCTGGACCCCGCCCTTCGCAATCTCCTTTGCTCCTTGGGGGAAGTTGAGATTGACCTTCTCTGTTCATTGATTGCAGTCGTTACACAACTCAACGTCCACGATGAACGAGTGTGTATTTCTTATAACGAGTGTTTCTCTTAATTATAATCGGTTTGCTTTAAAAGCAACAATTTTTTTTCTATTTTTTATTTATCAAACTGTAATTTTCTAGTCAATATAGTGAAAATTGTCATTATTTATTGGTTGTAGACATGAAAATACGGTATTCCGAGTTCTCTTTTTCTAATTCTTTTTACTTTTTATCGTAGTTTGGTACATTTTATTATAACAGTAACTTTAATCTTGAAAATAATTTTTTAGGCAAGTCATTTTGGCTCAAAGTCTCTTGTGAGTAAAAACATTCTCCTGTTGTATTGTTTATTTACGTACCAAATCATGCAGCCTTAGTTTATCATGCAGAATGAGGCTCGGTATTCATAAAAAGAGGCCAAGATGGGCCGCCGAGGCACTTTCTACATGGTTTATTATTATACTCGGCTCTTCTTATTCTATTTAGCACAAAGTTATTGCCATGCATCGCAACATCATCTCGTTGCTTAGTTATGAAATGAAGATGAGAGGCCAGCTAGTTCTTATTTAAATGACAATTGAAATATTCATAAGAGCAATCATGATTGTTTTTTTTATTTATATCAAAACTGTTGAGTTGAAAAAAGCTTTAAGAACTTATTATTGCTTTATACATACGAGATGAAAAAATGTCAATGCTGAATGCACTAAGAAGTGGGTTCCTCTGGGATGTTATGCTTCGAAACAAAGTGCTCTCTCAGTATCTTTGGAAATTGAATTTTGATGCGAAGACGTGGTAAATAAAAAGTTTTAGTTCAAAGTAAAATGCAATTACTTGGTTGCACACGCAATTTTCCCAAAATTGATTTTTACAAAAAAAAAATTTAAAATTTAATTTCATTTTGTATTATTTTAAATTAATTCTCATCATAGAAATGTCGACATGTAGAAACACTTTGTACATCCTGGATATTTGTGGTTTATTGAAAATTGCCACTTTTAACATGTGTTTGTTAGATTGGACCAATTATACTCATTTGACCTGTGTTTACACCGTTTCGTTTAATGTTTGGGTTGAGGCAAAACTTAATTACTGCAATTCATTCAAGTTTGCACTGCTTCTAATGATAAGGGACTTGATTACATTTCATTCTTTGTGACATTTTGAATGAAGCAATCACACACACTTGTTTGTGGCTTCCATTGATTGGATTAAGTTCACATGCAGCTATGAATCATTACATATTATCTTTCTCATTGACGACCCCACCCTTAATAAATGAAGATGATACAACACGTTCTCTTGCCTTATTTTCCTCAGATACAGCCCAATGCGGAAGTAATGAGGTAAATGGGCTTTTTTGAATTAGATTCACCTGTCAACTGCAGCTGAAATTTGTTCGAAAACGAGGTAGAAAATTGAGTATAAGATTCAATTACATTGTAAGTAGTAGAGAAATCATTTTTTACGTCTTTATCTGTTGCTGATGGTTGACTTAAGATGTTAGAGTTTGATTTATTGCTTCAACTCCTGTTATTGACTCGCTTTAGATTGCAAAAATATGGCATTACTGTGATGGTTTAGCAAAGAATAAACGAAATAATATATCACTCCAGTATTTAACACAAACAAATATATATTCTTGTA
>JAQFZN010000218.1:0-39760 GCA_034687075.1 Geophilus carpophagus
GGTATGTTTTTTATTTTATCTATTTACACATTTGATAATGCATTCCGCGATCTTGTTGGTTTGGTGTTATGTTCCAACCAGCTTTGAACAGGTTTGCTAGATTAATAAACGATTTTCTCGCTATCTGGTTTCTATTTGTTAAGAAAACTGGAAAAACTCGATTATCGTACATTTATTTAATTATAAAATTCCATTTTATTTTACACTTTTTTCAACTTGTAAGTAAATAATACGAATAAATAAATATATATACAATAAAAGGTTTAGTCTTCAATGTTTATGTTCAATGCAAGTGGTATCAAGCTGTTCTTTAGCTCCAGGTCGTAATTAATAAGAGTTTCATAGAAAAAATCCAAAAAATTGGAAACTTGCACTTCTAAAAGGATTGTAACTGGTAAGTATTTAAAATTTGTATTCGAGTTCCAAGGTACTGTACTGATTGGAAATAATTTGATGTCAATGTAAGAATAAAACATCACAATGACTATTGGCAGAAATTTTGCTACTTGTGATAGCCAACCCAGGACATTGCTAAATAAAGTTTCCTATCAGTACAATTCCTGTATAATTCTTTTTTATTTATCTTTTACCTGGGTTTTTATCTCTGTAATTTCCCAGTGAATCAATAAGAATTTTACCTATTGTTCTTTTGGAAAAGTTCTAAATTAGATCAAATTTTATTTTTAGTAATGTAACAAAAATAACATTGATTCAAAGTTGCAGCTACTTACCATAAGTTTTAAATTCCTCAACAATTTAAGACATTCCGATAACTTACTTTCCTGAGTAGCTAATCGAATTCTTTCAGCTTCGATTAATCTGAGCTCTGTTTCTTGCTCTTCGCAGTCCAATTGGCGCGAATTAATCTCATCCAATAAACACAACCGTTCCTGTAACAAATTTATGGTTAGTTGTATATTTATTTCAGCACTTCTATTTCGTTACTTGATCCCATTCTTTTTCCGCAATTTTCCACTGCTTTTTAATAACTTGAAGCTCTTCATCAACACTTGATTTATTTGCACGTTTGGGTTTAACATCTATTTAAAATATGAAAATAATTATAATAATAATAATAAATTTAATACTATATCATCTTTACCATCACTTATGAATTCAACTTCATCAATAGTCGTCAACCTGTATCGCAATAAGAAAAACAATCATGTATTTTTTATCTTAAATATGAACTTTTACTCATGTAGATTATTGGTCGGTCCATTTTCAGCTGCACGTTTCTAATCTACTTCATAAAACATTTTTTGTTGGTTAAATTTAACTTTCAAGTAATCCATGTGTTATCAAGGGATACGAATGATTAGGTGTAAACAACAATTTTCACTTAAACACTTAAAATAACGCACAGAGAAAAATAACTTGTTTGAATAAAAAAAAATCAAAGTACTGTAAGATTAATGGCGCTATTTTATATGGTTCACAATAGACCATAAATATAGTAACGTATTCTTTATCCGCTTATTATTATTTCAACTTTCTAATGTTTGGTTAAAAATAGATAGAAAAAAATCAATGCTATTTAAATTACAAATTCAGCTCGTATTGAATTTAATTTGCCCCATGTGTTGAGTGCGTTGCCCTAGTAGGTATTTTTATTAGAGTTGGTTTTTCCTCACACATTTTCAGCTGGCATAATTTAGTGAAGGCTAGGTATGGGCTAAAGATACCCAACGAGTAATGGATTTCACTCCAACCTAGTGAAACACAATTCCCTAGACCTGCTTGCAAATATAAATATACATAAGTGGATGACCTTTAACGCCATTTTAACCGGAGGAATTCAATTTTTTTTCTAACTGCTTCACTTTTAATATAAATTTTGTTTGGAATTTTTAAAAAATTACTCAACCTTTTGATATTAAATGTTATAATTATTAATTTAACTCACCTGCATGCATCAATTTTTAAGGAAGATGACATTCTCTTTTGTATACGAAGTTGTTCTTCCATTTCTTTTACTTTAATCATTATGAAGACCAATGTTTCTCTTAATTGACATAAATCATTAAACATATCCTTACAATTACTTCCACAACAACTTTCAACTTTTCTCGGTGGACTTTGTTGTTTCTTTAATGCCACCTGTAATGCAGTATTCTGTGCATCGCAATGAAAAACAGCTCCTTTAAGTCGTTCAAGAACATGTCTTAATGCTCCTAATTCTCTGGCTTGACTCGTGACACGCTGTTCTAAAACTCTTTGCCTTGTTAGAGATCGAATATCTACTTCTGAGCATTCCTCCAAATTGTAACATTCACTTGAAATCATAGTTGTTGTGCTTGCACCTTGTTTACAGTCTAAAAAGAAATTATGTTGTGACATTTTAATTGTCTTGTTTTGTCTTATAATTACCTGGAGCCTGAGTTACTACGAGAACAGCAGGTCGTCTGCTACTCTTCATGTTGGTGCCAGTGTGGCTAGGTTTGAATGCGGATGCTGGATGTAGGATGATGGGAGATAAATCTGGTAAACAGCACAACAGAGGGAGCCATTTAAAGAGTGTTGTAAAAATAATATTTATATTTTCCAATCAAAAAAATGTTTGTAGGATAGTAAAGAAGATAAATTATGTTATTGATAAGTAACTTATATTAAGTGAAGCCTATTAATAGATCATTATTATTATAATATATATTTAGTTTAGTTGGTTACTGATTAAAAATTCCTCAAGAAAATTTATTTAATTCTTCAACCGCTTTTCTTTATTCAAAACCTAATGTTCACTGGCTAATTTTAATCACATGCTCCACACTAGCCAATAAAAAATTCGAATAAACAAACTCACTTTTTTACTGCATTACATAATTTGATAATTAATTTATATCATTAATTAAATGTATAAAATTATCACTGTATTTACTTGTGCAAGAATATTTGAAAAAAAGTGTAAATCTCAATAAAGATGCCTTAAAAGATGTAAGATACACAGATTTGATCTTTGTAACAAGTGAAATCAATCTGTTTTGAAATTGGGTCAATTTATATCTGCATGCAATTCAAGATTACTACTTCACTTAATCATAAGTCATAGAACTGGATAGAAGCACATCGTAAGAATGTACACATCAATTTCTATACTCGCTGCTCTTTTATCCATATTACCTTCAGGTGATGCTCAGTGTTCGTGCCTTGATCCAGAATGGTTGTTCGAAACACCTAATATCACTGAAAATGTTGAAATAGCTGATAGAAATGTTACCATTGATACAACTCTAACGAGTCAAGAATCGCAACAGGTGGTAATCGATTTTCGACTTCCAACGGCATTAATTCCAATTCATTACGATTTGATATTGCAACCTTATCTCACATACCCTAATTTCACTACTGATGGAGATGTTGTAATTTGGTGTGAATGTAAAGAAGTAACCAATCAAATAATAGTGCATTTTCGTCAATTGAGTATCAATTACATTAGTTTAATAATGCCAAATGGTACCGAAGTATCTAGTATAATTCAAACTATTACTACAGATGCTTTAAGAGATTTTTTAGTTATTGATTTGGCGGATAATTTGAATGTTGGTGAAATATATGGCATCAAAATAGAGTTCAATGGGAAGCTGAAAAAGTCACCGTTTAAAGATTTTGTTGTTACGTATCACAATATGGATAATGTAACAAGGTAAGATTATGTTTTTGAATTCAAAAATTCAATTTATGTTTATTATTATTATTATTATTATTATTAGATTTGTAGCAGTTACACAGTTGGAGCCCATCAGTGCAAGATCAGTGTTTCCTTGCTTTGATGAACCTCATTTAAAAGCGACGTTTAATATAACAATTATACGATTTCCTAATATGACAGCGTTGTCCAATATGCCATTGTTGAAATCGGAATCAAGGTTATCACCCAGATATACAGTGCTGTAATCTTAAACTTGTTTCGTGAACTTGACGTGACATTAGATTTGAACTTTCAAACTTATAATCAATTTTATGTTTCAGAGATGATGATGATGATGTTTGGGTTCACGATTATTTCCAAAAATCTCCCAAAATGTCCACATACATTGTAGCTTTTGCTGTATCTGACTTTGATTACGTGGAAGAACAAATTGGAAATACAACAGTGGGTTTTTAGATATGTCTTCTCCTTCTTATCTATCCGTATCATTTTTCTCGTGATTAAAACTTTAGTAACACAATATTGTATTATGGTATTTCATCCAATTAAATTTAATTAAAATTAAAATTATTTAATCCCAGATTGTATTAACTTACAATAATTTTAATATATTGTACATTTTTTTTCATTTAATATTTCAGGTTAGAATCTGGGTTAGACGTAATGTAATAAATGGAACTGATTTAGCTATATCATATGTAGAACCTATGCTAAAGTACATGGAAGAATATTTAGATATACCGTACTCTTTGCCAAAATTAGGTATATTCTTTATTGTTAAATTAAAATGTAAATTAATTTATTTCTAATTATTTAATTAGATATTATTGGCATTCCAAATGTGAATTATGGAGCAATGGAAAACTGGGGTTTAATAACGTTTGATGAAAAGAATTTATTATATTATAACTCAACACCTCATGAAAAACAAAGACATTTTGTTGTTACATCTTTTCTAGCTCATGAGATTGCTCATCAGGTTTAAATTAGAAATAATAAAAATTTTAGTAAGAAATTTTTAAATAAATAAATAATTTTTCTTCAGTGGTTTGGAAATTTAGTCACAATGGAATGGTGGAATGATATTTGGCTAAATGAAGGTTTTAGTACTTATTTTGCAGATGAAATGTATACACAACTTGTGCAACCACACGTTGATGGGGTAAATATAAATATAATTATATATCTTTTATTTTTAATAATCTTCCCTTTTTATGTTTTTGTTTTTTCCAGTTTGAATTTTATTACGCATTTCGTTTCTTTGAAATAGCCCAATTGGAAGCTGAACCCTACTCACACGCGGTTTCTTTGGGTTCTCTTTCTCAGGAAGAAATTCAAGCAAAAATTTTTACAAGAATAACATATGTCAAAGGTGCTATACTTATTCGAATGATGGAAGTTTTAGGAGGAAAGGAAGTACTAAAAAACGCATTAAGGGTATAAATAAAAGATTACAATTATTAATAGCGATATAAACAAGTAAAACTTCTTGTTTAGAATTATTTGAAGTCAAATTTATACCAGACTGTCAATCGAAATGATCTGTGGTATTACATAACTAAAGTAAAACAAAATAATAACAATAAGATGAGTGAGATGAAATAATAAATTTCAATTCATTTAAGGAATTAGAAGCTTCTCACATAGAAAACATCAATGTTAAAGAGATAATGGACAGTTGGGTGTTGCAACAAGGGCTTCCAATAGTTACAATTACTCGAAATTATTTAAATAATTCAGCATATGTTCGACAGAAAGTATTCCAAGATAGGAAATCTCAAGTTAATTTCAAGTAGTCATCTTTATTTTCACTATTAATTTGTTATTTATAACATTTTTTTATTTAGTAAAGACACCAAGTGGGCTATTCCTCTTATGTTTACAACTAAATCCATGAATACTTTCGAGGTAAAACCACAAAAATGGATGCATCATCAAGGTGAAGTAGCATTTAAGTACTTATTAGACTAATATATTCAATTGGTATATTTTATGACTTTGGTAGATATTGTTCTTCTTAGAAGTACTGATGGAATACCATCAAGTGATGAATGGGTTCTTTTCAACCCTTCTCTTCATGGATATTATATAGTGAATTATGATAATCGTAATTGGAAATTACTTCTTAATCAACTAATTACTGACCATACAGTAAGTAATAACTATCATAATTTTGAATTAAATAAAATTCATTTCAATTTCCAGAAAATACCCGAATTAAATCGAATGCATCTGGTTCAAACATTGCAATTGCTAAAAGAGTATAAGAAAATATTCTAACAAAATATGTGATTTAATTTATGTTTCCCTTTCTTTCACAGTAATAATCTTATCCCAATTCATATAGCATATTCAGCCTTGGAATATATTCGTAACGAACGAAATGAGCACATTCTTAACGCTGGCTTTCATTCAGTTCTGGATTTGCTACGAATATTTAAACACACACCACATTACCATATGTTTCGGGTTTGTTTATTTACATTAATTTAGAAATACTTCTTTATTTATTGTGATTTCATCTTTTATATTAGAAATACTTGTTGTATGTCATATCACCAATATGGAAACATGTGAAATTAACATCAAAACCCGGTTTAGATACCTCGTAACTCAACTAAATAATCACATTTCATAATTAATAATTAGTATTAAATGAAATTTATATCATTTTTAGATATATTCAACACATAACTTACCGGTTAGCATGTACAGCGGGTATTAAAGAATGTATTGATGAAGTTTCTAGCAAAATATTTTCTTTAATCAGTGAGAATAACGAAGAAAAACAGCACAGGTTTGTTACATAAATTGTAAAAGTATTGATTTTAGTACATGAGTTCTTCCTAGACGACGCATCG
The DNA here is from genome assembly GCA_034687075.1 of Geophilus carpophagus. NCBI lineage: Eukaryota > Metazoa > Arthropoda > Chilopoda > Geophilomorpha > Geophilidae > Geophilus > Geophilus carpophagus. The sequence continues at coordinate 6,511 of JAQFZN010000218.1, forward strand.
TTGATGAAAGTACGCTCTGCGCAGTTATGAGAGATGTTTCAACAGAAAAGTGGGAAGAATTATGGAAATTTAGAAATAATTTATCTGAAAGCTTAAATTATAGAAATGTAGTATTTAAGAGTTTTTCATGTACTGAAAATCCCTATCTCCTGTACAGGTAACAATTTGGATTTACAGTAAAAACATATTAGTAATCAATTTCTTATTTGTAATTTGAAATCAGATTATTAAGCAATGCTGTGGATATGGGAAATGATGAACTTCTTCAGTCCGATCGCTATTCGATATTAGTTAACAGTATTTACAATAGTTTTTTCAGTCGACAACTTGCATTAAAAATATTTAAAGAAAATTTATTGGAAATTGTAAAATGGTAACTTTAAGTTAAACTTTTATAAATTTTAAATTTATAATCTGTTACTTATTTTTTTATAAAAAAATAGGAATAACACGGAATCATTGATCCAAGGTTTTTTCTACACTTCCATTACACAACAAGATATAGATGAGGTTAGTGTTAATGTTTTTAATATCGTTAATTACTGTTGCAGTGATAAAATGTAAAGTGTGTTATTAATCAAATTGCTAAAAGTTGATGCTCGTTTTAATTTGTCAATTCAATTTCAGCTGAAGTCAATTTTATCATGTATTCCTCAACATCATCTTTTGGGAAATGAAGAGGAATATCGAAAGCTACTCAATTCAACAGAAGATGATCTTGAAAACAGAAGCAAAACAATTGCAATAAATTACAATTGGCTGAAACGTGCCAGTGAAAATTTACCATAATTAAAGTCAGATGACGAAAGCAAAAATGTAAACCGTTAATGTTAAATAAAACTGAACCATGTTTTTTCTGTAATATAGTATTATTGGTCATTTTTTACTAAAATATTTAAGTTAGAATTTTCTTTTTTGCCTCAGCTCTCTAATGGAAAGCACTCTGTTTAATTAGTAGGAAAAGGATAAAAGGGGAAAAAATCAAATATTTTTGTAATAACATCCAAAGTAAATAAATCTTTTCACAGATGAAATCGATCTGTTTTTAATTTTTATCTCCCAAATTTATTCGGCGACTAATTCTGATAAAGCACTCTAATCTTAATGTCATTGGCCAGCTCATTTTAAGAATGAATGCGTATTTTGTGCTCACTTCATTATTACCATTTTTAATATCAGCTGATGCACAATGCAAATGTTCAGATTTACAATGGATATTCAATTCCTCCAATACAATTGAACATGATAGAATCACAACTACGGAAACAATTTTTACATCAAAACCAGAACAGATAATAACGAACTATCGACTTCCGACATCTTTAATTCCAATTCATTATGATTTAGAGTTAAAACCTTCTTTTAACCATCCTAATTTCATTTTTGATGGAAAAGTCGCTATTTGGTTTAAATGTACACAAGCAACTGACCAAATAATTTTACATTCACGTAGTTTATATATAAATACCATTACTGTGTCTAGTGATGACTATTATGAACGAAATATTACAATTACAAATTTCATTCATGACATCTCACAAGACTTTTTAATTATCGATTTGAAAAAATATTTGAAAGAAGGTGAAGAATATACTATCTTGATATCATTTAGTGGTGTTCTGAGCGAATATAATGGTACAGGATTTGTACTTTCCTATTATAATGCACGTAAAGACGGACGCAAGTAAAACTCTTTTGAATTACATTACCGCTCGACTTGAAAAAAGTTCTAGATATCATTGGAATAATTTAATATTTATCTGCATTGCAGATTCGGCAACTATCTAGAACTTTATTCTAGTGGAGCCGTACCGTATAATTTTTTAATAAATACTTTGAATTTAGCTCTCGCAGGTATTTAGCTGTGACCCATTTTGAACCGTTTAGTGCGAGATCAGCATTTCCTTGTTTTGATGAGCCACAACTTAAAGCAACATTTAACATAAGCATTGTAAGATTATCAAATATGACAGCTATATCTAACATGCCATTACTTAGATCCAGAAAACAGTTAAGCGATGGCAACTTAAAAATAACTTTGAAATATATTTGTTAATTTTCCAATTTCAGAGATCTTTGGATTGTTGATGATTTCAAAAAATCACCCAAAATGTCCACTTATCTAGTAGCTGCAGTTGTATCTGACCTTGCGTACGTTGAAGTACAAGCAGGAAATACTATAGTAGTCTAATACAATAAATAAATTGAATTGGATTTATATTTCAGATAATTTTTCTGTTTGTTAAGGTTAGAATATGGATCAGGCCTGGTTTGGAGAACAGTACAAAATTAATATCAAGTGCAGTGCCAATTATACTAAAATATATGGAAGAATATACAGAAATTCCATATGTATTACCTAAATTAGGCAAAGAAATTTTCATACATTATTGTGTAATTCTTTTAATAAAATTTCTATTCAAATTTAGATATTATTGGTGTTCCAAAATCTCGTCCTGGTGCAATGGAAAACTGGGGTTTGATCCGATTTAACGAAAAGTATATGTTGTACAATGCAACATTAGATACAAATCCATCAGTTGTGACTTACCTAATTCATGAAATCGCACATCAGGTTAAACTCACATTATTTATTAAAAATAATTAGAAGTAATTTTATTTCTACATAGTGCTTCATTTTATTAGTGGTTTGGGAATTTGATTACTATGAAATGGTGGAATGACTTATGGTTAAAAGAAGGTCTGAGTACATACATTACAAGTTTGATTTGCCCTTTAATTAAAAATAATCCAGATAAGCAGGTAAATTAATACTGCAGTTCAGTGATTTGTTTTAAGTTAGATAAAAAGCAGATTTTCGTTTTAGTCGTGCCTTCCTTCATCACTTAACAGTGCATCAAATTTTTTTAGAATTATGTATTTTGAAATGGATTCTAGATCACATGCACTTTCTCCGAACCCTAACTTATTATCTGCAGATGAAATTGAAAGTATGTTTTCACCGATTTCATACCAGAAAGGAGCAATAATTATTCGCATGATGGAATTATTTGCAGGGAAAGAAGTGCTCAGAAAAGGATTATTGGTATAAGACACGCAATAATACATATAAGCTTATTTATTAAATTGATTCTCTATTTATTTCCAGAAATATTTGCTCGCAAACATGTATGGAAATGCAGATAGATATAATCTTTACCAACATATTTCCCAAGTAAAAAAAAAAAAAACAATAATAAGCCAGTTACAAAATTATTGTTTTATTTTACTGTACTTTAAGGAATTGAATGTTTCCGGTATAGAAGATTTAAATGTCAAAGAAATAATGGACACTTGGGTTTTACAACAAGGAATTCCAATTGTAACTGTAACTCGCAATTACTTGAGCAATACAGCATTTGTACGACAAAAAGTTTTCCAAGAAAAGAACTCTGAAGTTAATTTCAAGTATTCATTTTTGTTTTTGTTAATTTTTATGAGAAATTAACTTTATTTCTTTTTAGTAAAGATAATAGATGGGCTATACCTCTTACGTTCACAACAAAACATTTAAATATATTTGATGTGAAATCTTGCAAATGGATGCATAATGAAGGTAGAATATTTGAAAAATTTTAACATTAGGTATTTTAAATATGCTGGTAAATGTCACAAGAATTCGTTCAACTTACAACTGATGATGGACTACCCACAAAAGATGAATGGGTTCTTTTCAATCCTTCTTTACATGGATATTACATAGTAAATTATGATAACAGAAACTGGAAATTACTTATTAATCAGCTTATTGAAGACAATAGAGTAAATACATCCGAACAAAATTTTGTTGATGTTTTCGTATGAGACATTTAGATAATTTATCATTTTGTATATGTTTAATTTCAGAAGTTCCCCCTTGAAGTACGACTTCATTTATTTCAAACACTGGATGTATTGAAAAGGTAGCTAACTTTTCATTTCGTCCAGAGATATGAATAAAAGCCTTTTTTTTTGTATCTTTAGAAATAACCTCGTCCCACATCATGTAACTGATTATATGTTTGAATATATTCGAAATGAACAAAATCAATACATCCTCATTATGGGACTTCGAGAAATTCTCAATTTATTCTATATATTTAAACCCACACTACATTTTCATTTATTTCGGGTAATTTTACTATTCGGTTACAAATGGCATATTTTGCTAATTAAAAAATAATATTTATTTATTACATTAGAAATATTTGCTGCATGTGTTAACACCAATATGGAACCATTTCAAATTAACAGAAACAACAGAAAAGTACCATGAGTAAGTTGTGTACATTTAGCACTGATACCAAATATGACTACTCAATTATGAACACAATAAACTGTAGAGAATTCAAGGTACTACTTTACCAACTGGCATGCAGGGCAGGTGTTAAAGAATGTGTCGAAGAAATTATAAGAAGAATGCATGACTCAATAGGTAAGTACAAGTCAAAGTTAAGCAAATTTTCATTAAAAATCTGCTTTTTTCTTTCAGATGCTAAAACATTTACCAAGTATGTTGATGAAATCACTGTATGTTCTGCGATGAGTGAAATGCCAAAAGAAAAATGGGAAGAATTTTGGTCATTAAGAAATAAAATACCTAAAACTGTAGCTACCTACAGTCATAAAATTAATATTCAGAATCTATTTTCTTGTACAGAAAATCCATATCTTATACTTAAGTACTGGTAGAACAATAGGTGCATACTAATTTGTATTTAATTTTTTTTATTTGAAATTAGAGTTTTAAACACCGTCTTGGATCAAATAAGTATTAATAGGCATCAGAGCACATCTGTATTTATGTCTGCCATTGACAATCACTACTTTAGTCGACAACTTGCATTTAAAGTATTTAATGAAAACTTGCAGAAATTTTTAGATTGGTGATACACATAATTATTTTTATAAATATAATAATAAAAATATAATTAGTTTTAATTTTTTTAGGTTTGAAATAAAACCCATACTCAATGAATTTTTCTGTACTGCAACAACACAACACGATATTGACGAGGTTAAATCTGTTTACACAAATCAAATAAAATTTGACTATAATTTCTATCACTTTTCTTATTAGGTCAAGTCAATTATTTCATGTATTCCCCAGAGCTTCATTAAAGGCGATGAAAATAGCTACCGCAAAATGATAATAAAATCTCAGAAACAGTTTGAAATACGAAAAAATATAATTTCAGTCAACTACAATTGGCTTGAACTAGTTACTCAGAAGTTCTTTTTATAAATTTTAAACCCAAAAGTAAAATGTATTCTGCCAGATAAATGAAAAATTATAAAATGGTTTTATCCCAAATTTCATCACATATAACATGACAATATTCTTCGCTTTTTTCAATCCAATTTGGCCACGATCGAGTTATTTGATATGTTGTCACTTTTTTGTATGAATTTTCATCAGATAACAAGCGAACTTGCCATTTGATAAAATTTTCTCTACACCATGAAAATAATTCAATCAGAAACAACAAAAATAAAATTCTAAAGTTAAACTTACCTGCTGATTAGCGGCTGAATTAGATGAGCAGCAGTTTGATATTCAATGATATCACCTTCTGATTTTGTTTGCATTTCACTTAGAATGTGACTAAAATATAATCAGAACAAATTACACCGAAACTGTTGCTAAATTACAATTTTACCTTGTTAATTGTCTCAACCACTGTGAACTCAAATTTAAAATCATTGCGCATGAGATAATCAAATCAACAGCATAATGAAGTCGTTTTAAGTTGTTTATAATGTCTGAATTAATGATCTGTGATGGTTTTAAAAAGTTCTCTATTAAATCCTTCGTTGCCAATTCACTACCTGCCGTGTAAGAAAATTGTAATTAATCAAAAGTAATAAAAATAATAATAACCACCATAATAAAAACGAACTAACCAATTATGAAATTGATGTAATCTCTTTGTAATTTTTTAATTCCAATGTCAAACAAATATTCAAGGCAAAGCTTTTCTGAAAGCACACTAGTTTTAGTTCCACCAGATAGTAATTTTACTAATTTTGTTGTGTTGTCTTTAAATAACTAAAAAAAAGTAAGCAATTAAAATTAGCACTGTTTATATAAAGTAAATGTTTTAAATTTACCACATGTTGAACAGATTTCCATTCAGTTGCTACAAGTTCCATGCATTGCAGTATTAATTTAGGCATATTGTAATGTCCTAACAAATATAAAATATTGCTTAATGCTTTAAGTAAAAACCAAAAAATATTAAAAACCTTTTAAAATATTCCAAAGATGATCAGTTATGTCAAATTCCCGTTGCCGTATAGCATATGGTAAAACAATTTCTCCATTCTCTATAGATGTTTTAGTTTTCACTCCAAATATTGATGCTCCTTTTAATTCTAAGAAAATAAATTATGATTAATAGTTTGTACAATTCTTTACTCATTTGTAATACCTTGAAATAACTGAAGCAATTTATTTTTAACTTTTACAACTGAATTTTCATCGGTGGTAATATCGTTTACAGGATTTTGAATACTGCTTACTAAAGTCTGAAAAATTAGCGAAATAAAATAAAAATAAAAGCAAGAATAAATTATTCTTTGAAGGTATTCAGAAACTATTTCGTATTCCACGTAGTGGAAAGCGAATATTGATTGACTTGACAGCATTCAAATTCGTTGCAACATTGCAAAATTAATGAGTGTTTCAGTGCTTGAGATCTACTATAAACAAGGCAACTTTATTTTAGAAGTTAAAAGCTTAAATTTAAATGCAATAATAAAAAACTATTAATGTTTCTGAATACTATCATGTTATTTTTAATACCTCTAATATTTTAAGTTCTTCATAATGATTGGAAACGATGCTATCCAACCGGTTTGGATTTCCTTTGATCATCTATTAAACCAATAAAAATCAATACAAATGAAATTTATTATCTAAATCTAATTTATCAATATTCAATTAAAATAACTCACGAGATTGCATAATGCATTGCTCGGTGGCAACTCAAAAATTATTTTACAATCCTTCCATTTGAAATAGGCAGTAATAAAATTAGTTTTATTATTCAAATCAGAAATCAAATTTGAGGAGGATAATTCGTAAGATGATAAAACATCAATTTCGTCAATCTGTTTAAATAAAATAAACTTGTTCAAAACTAAAACCTTCATTTCGATTAAACTCAATACCTACTTTATTCATTTTTAATCCTATTTTATGTTTTAACTTCAAATTTTCAAGCGAATTTTTAATTTGTCCATTATTAGGGCCTAAATATTAACATATTTAGTTACAAGAAAAATAAATCAAAAATTACATTTACTTAATTTTACGCATTTCCAATTAAATTCTTTGCCTTGCAACAAACATCCTAGAAAAATAATATTCTCTCTCATTCCATCACATACAATTCCAATCGGAAGAACCGAGTTTGATCCAATATATCGATTATAGTAAGACAATAACCATCTATTAAAAAATCGATATTAAATTAAATTGATAATAAAACAACTAAAATAAATACTGAACTTCAAACCTTGCATTTTTAAGATTAACAGGTCTATAACCTAAAGACTGTTTGATAACGACATTTTCAGTAATTTCAAAATCGTCATCGGCGTAATCATCCTTCAACGGTGATCCAGTTAGGTCTAAACGTCCAGTTGTGCTAAACTTCGTGTCGACTTCGTCGTCGTCATATTGTTTTTTAACTGGTACGTCAGTTTCTGGTTGTTGAACTAAAATAGTGCGACTCGAATTGTGAAATAAGTCGTCAATAAATAAAATATTTTCCGTAAGTTCCAAATAAAAATCCTAAAAGAAAAACATTCAGATTAAATCCATCAAACCATAATTTATACCAACTTACTTTATAAACTTCAGGAATAGCTTTAATTCCAACTGACACTGATGATAATCTATAATTCATAAATAACAAATCTCATTAGTATTTTGAAAATATATTTAACCTTTTAATCTAATTACTTATTTATAATTCTTATTATTTCAGCATTCGCCATGTCTAAATTCCCGCTGATCTTTTTCTTTAGTATTACAGCGCTTGCGCAATCTTCTACGGAAGTCGAAAATGACTTAAAAATCTATTAAACTAAGGTAATAAACAAATAAAAACTTTTATTTAATACCCTGAGTATTCGACGAATAATCCAAATATTGCAAAACAGATTACAAAATAAATGTCCAATAATGTTATACTTTTATTAATATTTTACACATTTTGTACTGTACATTTAAAATTATTTAAAAGTTTAGCATTTACAGTTTTTTTCTCTACTAAACAACACAAAATTTTTGTGTAAGAAGTGTAGATTTTGTACGCTAATTTTAATAAATGAATAAAAATACATGGAAATGTTTTATTTCTCTAGTTATCACGTTTTCCTCTCATTGCAAAGAACTTGGAGTTACCCCAACGATTTACTTCACCATCAAATGGTTCTTTCTTTCCTCGCATTCCTAAAAATCCCTTCGCTCTTTTGTTATCTGAAAATATAGACTAAAAAAAAAAAATTCAGTTTATTAATTGTTCAAATTAGTTCAAACTTATCATTAGTTCTATGTAGAAAATATAACAGTACGTTACTGCATTATATACTGTATTTACGTTCTTTCACATTGAAAATTTTTATTGAACCATATAATGAAAGAGAGTTGTAAGCAAGTTGCTTTTAATCGGCTTTTAGATTAAAAAACTCTGTTTCAAAAGAAAATTTCACCCATTTGAAGAGTCTTTTTGACTAAAAAAAGTCGATTAAATTAAAGCTACTTTGTATAAGAATTAAATTTATGTTGAAAAGTTTTTTAATTTAATATTTTTTACTTTTTTTGTTATTCATACCGGATCTTCCACTTCATCAAAGGAATTATGAAATAAGTTCATTTTCTTTCCACGCATTGCCATAAACCCGTCCAATCTTTTAACCCCAGCTAAAGAGGTCGAAGGAGCCCTTTGCAAGTCGTGTTCTTGGTCCGTTAACATCTTTTTACCACGCATTCCCATAAAAACATTTCGAGATTTGCTCATGCGTAACAAATTGTCCGCATCTAATTGCACCTATTTCCAACCAAAAATAAAAAGATACAAAAAGTTATAAAAATTAATTACTATTTAAAGAAAAATATTTAATTATCATTAATAATCTCACGTTTTTTACATTCCTATCATTCGATGTTAAAACTTGCTGACCAAAAACGGTTACGAAAAAGAAAATGATGAGAACGGGCAATCGAATAATCCAAACACACTGAAAATTCATCGTCTATAAAAACAAGACAAAATATTGATTTGTTAAAAAAAATCCATATTACTTTTACACATAATTATATTAAATTCAACTTTTTAATGGTATGGTTTACTATTGAATACTCTTAATAATTTTACCAAATGTTAAGATTTGAAATTGCATTTTGTTCACAAAAATCATTTTTAAAATAAAAATGCAGAATTATAGTTGAAAGATGCCACTTAAAGTGCAGCTCGTGCATAATTTATGATTTTTTTTTAATGGAGCTAAAAAGTCACGAAAATGCATCAGCAAATAAAAGTCAATTTTAAATACCGATTACAATTCCATTCTGATCACATCAACGACGCACAGGTTTTTCAATTACGGTTATATGAACTTCTTATTGATTTCTCTTTTCTTAATAAGTCCAATTCAAATTCCTATTCACCTGAGATTCAAAAATTTCTTTAATTTTAAGTGACAATACAAGAGTACGTATAAGAAAGTTTATAACCTTTCTTAATCAAAAAATTCATAAATTTTCAGTATTGAGAATTCCTGATCAATGTTAATAAGTTTTTTTTAATATAGCTATATAATCAAAATTATAACGTTTGTTTTAATTTAAAATAAACATTTATTTATTGTTATAAGTTACTTAATGAGCTCGGTTTGCATTTAAACTCTTATATAAATATACTTTGATGTTAAAAACAATATTTTTGTTGTTACTGTATTATAAGAATTCTCGATAACATAAACTGAAACTGAATTACTTATAAATAAATCAAATTTGCAAAGTTCAAAGTTCAAAATTGAAACTAATTAAACAAAGTTTATGCATTTTATTTGTTGCGATGCGTCACTATCCCATAGCTACTTGTGATGTGTTGTAAGTGTGTGAATACAATTTAATCACAATGTTAATTACAGGTTTGTGTAATATAGCAATTAAGCAACTTGTTGTAAAGTTAAGCGTACCTACTTTTGACATGTGACAACCATTTCACGGTAGCACAACTTCAGATGTTTCAGTTCAGTGTGCACAATTAATTCAATTTTAACCTCGTGGGAAGCAGCCTTTCTTACACTTATTCTCACCTCCTCAACTAATTATTACTTTAAAACACGTTATAAATCTTTATAATGCGCTAGAAAAAGGTAAATTACTTTTTTAAAACTAAATTAATGCATAATTACATTATAACGTATAAAAAAAGTAAAAAAGTGTTAAATATAATATCTCCGTTGGACATAACGAGACATGCGCGAAGCACAATGTTTTATTAAAAATAAAAAGAAACTTAAGCTATGTTATTTCCTAACGCTTAGACCTTTTTCAAAAATAAAAGAAGTTTGTCTACGCGTGACACCAGTTTGTTTGGCGGATACAAGGGGTGGCGATGGAGCGATCGCCCCCCTGGACGAAGTAGGGTACCAGTGCCATAAACATTAAATTAAAGAAAACTTTTTGGTATTTGAGTAATTAAAATATTTGAAATTGTATTTTATTTATTGGAAAATGTTTTGCATCGCCCACTCACAGAAGAAATTGTGTAGATCCGCCACTGTAAGAATAAAAAAAGGCAATGTGTATCTGATTATATTATAGATTGAAAATACTAAACCTACTTAATTCATCAGATCATCTTTTCTGATGAGAAAGCAATCTCTAATCAACATCTGTCACAATATCTACTTAGAAAACAATTCCGTGTCGCCAAACCAACTAAGCTTAAATTAATCCGAAGTGGATGAAAATAGTTTTGAGCTGATAATGATGAAACAATACAGAAATGTCCTATTATATATAATCAATTTGTTATTTATGGGCATCCATATGGCTCAATACAAGTTCTGAGAGTAAGCGTGTGTTGTTGTAATCTGATTTTTCTCACACTTATCTCTAATTTATGTGTTTCTCTCTATTAATTGACACATCAACTACTCTATTTGTTCTGACAAATTTCGCATTAACCACACATGTCAATCATTGGTAAAAGTTTACACGATTAAAAAGTTGACCATGCGCACTAAGATTTTAATTTAGCTTTCATTCTACGTGATTTATTAAACGTAAATTCAATTAGCTAACTAGTGAAGATATCCTATTCAACACTGTCTATGTGTGTAAAATTCTAAGTAGGACTAACAATCTAACGTGTGTAAGACAATTGATTATCATTTCTTAAGCATGTTGTTGCTTCTAATCCTTAATTTGTCAATGTATCTATGAAAAAAAGAACAAAAGGCACATTCATTTTGTAAGATGAATGTACGTCATAAACAAATGATGCTTTAACACGTCAACAAAAAAAATATGTAATATATGTGTGAGTATATGGTTTGAAATTTAAAGAATGAGATTGTTTTTATTCATATTTTTTTATCTTGTTGAATAATTTAAATTGCACTAAAAGAGGGGTTTAGTAAACGTGAAAAGTAAGTCTATGCTCTTTATACTATGAGGGTATTATGAAAATAACTTTCCTTACATTTTAGTTAAACCCTGTGTATGATGAAAAAGTAGCAAATTTTCTAATTATACCATGTGGGGAAATTGGCTTAAAACTTGATTACATTTTTGGATTTGCAAATGAGCATCTGTTGGAATTGCGTAGAAATTTACAAGTGTAGATTTGTTCATTTTATTAGTTTTGATTTTAAAATTTTAATTATATTTTATTATAATGTTTTTCTACAGGTGTATAATATTGATGAAATCCGTCAGACAAGTGTATTAAGTGACCATAAAATTTGAGAAATGGCTTTATGTCGCCTGCTGAGCTTTACTGTTGAGCGTTGGAAAAAGAAAAATAAGAATTATCTCTTAGAATAATATGATGGGACAATGCAAGTTACTTTAATGTTTATATTTTTTTCATTGTTATTTATTTGAGTGTTAAAAATTGGATTATTATTTATCTCTAGAATATTAGTATTGCCTTATTAATAATCCACAAACTAAATGATGCACATGAAATATAATCAAGTTCTGGTTATAGTTTTACTTTTCTATTGATTTTGTACAGTAAATATTTAGATTACATATAACCCACTGTGTGTACAATGAACCTATTTACTTAACATTATCACTTTAAAGAAATTCAAATATTTTCCAACTTACTTTAAATACCAAAATTATATATTTCAAAATATTTTATTAATAATTATTTTTAATATGTAATTTTGGTAACACATTTTGAGAAGTAAAGTTTTATTGTTATTTAAACTATAGAAATAAAAATTTGTGCTTACCTGTTCTCAAATTACTAACGTACGTCGATGTGTCCAGGTGTTTGCCGACCCAATCCGCATTTCTTACCTATATAAGCGCCCAGGTGCGTTCGCACGTGACGTCAATGTTTATGCCGCCCCCTTTAGGTCCCTTAACAAACCCCCAACAACTCTAAATCTTTACTGGCTTTAAATTGTTTCATTAAAACGAATGATCATTAGCATTTCTCTCACTAACATACGAAACTAGAATTATTGAAGCCGGCAGATTAAAAGATTATTTCAGATTAATGAGCTCCTATTAACCAACTTGAGAGTCATAAATAATTTTTAATTTTTATGTTTTTAAGTTTATAGATATAAATACACAAAAAAAAGCTGTAAAGAAAATCGTTTGAAAATTTTATTGAACTTTACGCGATGGACATTAATAAAGTAAGATTGATTTATCTTGAATTCTAATTTATCATTACATTAAAAGAATAATTTGTTTTAATGTGCGTGTCCAGTTATATATATTAATCTAATTCAGAAACTTAACAGAAAAATCTTTATTCAAAATGTAAAACAAAATATAAAAACGTAAAGTCTTAATAAAAAATTTAATAAAAGAATCTTAAATGTTACATAGTAATTCTCAAATTAGGTGCAATATGTTAATAGAATTTTACAATTAACATCACAGTTTGCTTATTAAGTTTCAAAGTGAAACATTACAGCACAATGAAATTCTCTAATTGAAAATTGTATAACCCACAACTGTAGGATTAAGCTTGCTTTACACTGAGGTGAAACTATTATTATTTTTTAACAAATTAATTAAATTAAATTAAATTAAAAAATAAAACTTGCAACAAAATTAAATTAAATAAAAATAACTGTTGAATTATATTATCAAAATCAAACAAACATTTTATGGTATTTTATAAATAATTCAGCTTGAAAACTATGGGATTGAGCGTTAAATAGAATCTAAGACCTCAGTAGCAAATAAAGAAAAGGAAAAAAAACATCTCTCCATAGATAAATTAATTTTTAATGCTCAGTAATTTGTTATTTGTTTTATAAGCATTTATTTTTTAAACTTCATGGAAAAATTGAGAACAAAAACAGAAATTTGCGGTCGATTTAACGCAAACTTAATTTTTTTTATAACAGCTTTGCAGGAAACACATGTCGGATGAATGTATACTTTTTATAGAGCTAACTGATGATATAAAAACTAAACCAGTGGAGAATAAAAAAGTAAACAAACTATTTCTTTGGTGCTTTAACACTTATTTTCTCACTTTGCTATTAAGCTTTAGAGTGTATGACTGATTGTAAATGTCAAGAATAGTAAATTTAAACATTTCTAAAGCATTGCACTGCTCATCTTTCAGACAACTTAATTAAAGTAAATGTTTAAAATGAAATTAAAAATTAATTTTATAACTGTATTGTCAAATTTTATTAACGTTAAGAAAATAAACTTTTTTTTAGTTTCATATATTAAAATTGTAAAATTTATGAAACCGTAGAATAGAAGTAGTAATAAGGTTCTTGTATACAGTATGTGTATTAAGGGGTTCTCCTAAGAGACAGAGAGCGCAGACAATTTTCTGCCAGATCGAATCACATATAATTCCAATTGCTTTTTTGTTGGTATGATTTCTATATTGGTACATAAGAAGATAATAATAATCAGAAATAAAGTTATATATAATTGAGTTTATAACTTATTAAGTTTATGAATTTTTTGATAGATGATAATACCTGATTAAACAAATATTTTTTTGATAAAAAAATCAAAATTTAATATCTCTTGATAATTTTAATATCTCTCGTTAAGCAGAAAATTTAGAATACTGTAATTAAAAACATATTCCTGACATTTCTGAGGGTTGGAAGTGAAAAAAATGTTGTTAGATATCACTCAGGAAACAAAAACTCTAACTTGGGATTATTCCCAATATGTTATTGTACTCCAAACGATTGTTTTGGCGATCATTTTTGGATAGAAAAATTTTCGGCTTTTGTCATTTTCTCACAATGTCTTTTAATTAGCTTTTGCCCGTCAAAATGGCTAAATCAGAAAATATCGATTTCCACAAAATGCTCCAGTCAAGAGCTTATTTTGACTCATGACTTTTGTCTGCTTTTTGTTTCCGAATTATGTTTTCCTATGTAGTTATGTATGATATATAGAATCGATTTTAATCCTTATTTTCCACATTCTTGGCTATTTATTGGTTTTCTGTTGGTCTAAACATTAAAATAATTACTTTTAAATATTTCAAATACTTTAAAATTTTAGCAAAGCTGTGGGAATGCATACACTAGCGTGAGCATGACAAATGATATTAAAAAGTAAAAACTAAATTTTAAGCTGTGCGCTGTTAGCTATCCAATCGCTAAATAGATCTGTTCTGTGAACCAATGTCGTTTCAATGGCATTTCTACGGAGTCTTCCTGAGGTCATGCACGCCTCACCTCTTTTACAAAATAATTGTGTCGGGAAACAAAAATATTCATGTATTTTATTAAATTCAACCTTTAAACTTAGTAATATTTTGATATTTAAATTATTGCTAGCTAAAGCCATGTATAAAAAATTAGTGCCTCTATAATTAATAAATTTATTTTGTGTCGGGACACATTTATTTTGTAAAAGAGGTGAGGTGTGCATGGCCTCAAGAAGACTCCGTACATTTCTAACAGCAGACTTATACCTATCGTTAATTTTTATGATGACGTCATATCTTAGTAGTGCTGCGAAATGTTTGAAATCGATATTTTAAAAGAATCGATGTTTTTAGAAACCAGTGAAAAATTTAAAGATAATTCAAAATAAAGATTAAATGAATATGTCATTGCATTGGAACTAACTTTTCTTAAAAACTTTTTTCAAAAAGTCATGGCTAGCCTTAGCTATAAATGACTGTCACCCTATAAATGACATTTTTTACTCATTCATTAATTTTGTTTGTACCGCTTAAAGCAAAGAGAACACTTGCTTCATCTTTTTCTTTTATAAAGTAGCTACAAAAATATGAAATGGACGTACTGCACTTTGAGTCTGTTTCCTGCTATTTTCTAAGACTCCATGTTTTATCAATGTTTAGAAAACATCGAATTTTTGATACAGTATCGATACATCACACAGAGTATTTCTCTCTCACTAGCGAAACCAATCCAGGTCTGGCGTGGTCTGGCGGTTATACTCCACAGAATAAGATCTTAATTCTGAATGTATCAAAATGGATGAACTTAGGCAACTTGAGCATTTGTCTTTGGTTTCTAAGATCTGTACCGAATTGGAAAATCATTTGGGTCTCAATGATAAAGATTTAGGTAAAGTGTTTATTGTTTACGATCTACAAAGTAATTAAATTAATATTTTTAATTTTTAGCGGAATTCATCATTCATCTCTCAGAGAAAAATGATACATTAGAAAAATTTAAACAGGTACTCGTTGAGAACGGGGCCGAATTTCCAGTAAGAATCTTTTATGATATTTCTGTAAGTTTAAGATGTAAATATGAATTTATATTTTTTATTTAGGATTCTTTTACGTCAAATTTACTACGAATTATTCAACACATGCGACCAAAATCACATTCAGGATACAATAGTGACAATAACACATCACCAAATGAACTAAGAACCGATATTGATATGAAGAAAGAGCGGTTTCCATTCTTGGCAATGCCAAATGATCCAACCATTAGAGTAAGATTTGTTTTTAAGATTTTGATTAAAACTTTAGATTTCTTTAGAAACAATAACGATTATTTCTGATATGCATTTTTCTGATACATAAAAATATGCGTTTTTAACTTGTTCTTGAATAAATTTACAAATATTATTTTATTTTAAGGTTATGTTAGAAGAAGATATAAAAGTAGCTGCAGATGCAATGCTCGAACTCGAAGCACTTGCACCAAAATCTTCAATTCGTAAAGATAAAGATAATGATCGAAAGTCACGAAGAAACCGTAGTCGAAGTCGGAATCGGAGTCGGAGTCACAGCCGAGATCGTAAAAAACGAAGACGACATTCACGGTCAAGATCTGGAGATCGCCATAAAAGATCTCGTAGTAAAGATCGTGATCGTAAATCACATCGTAAATCGCATAAATCATCTAAGGAAGGCCATTCACGTTGGGAGAGTCGTCGTGAACGTGAAAAAGATTTGGACAGATTACCACCACTCGAACCAGAAGTTGGGAAAATTTTTGAAGGAAAAGTAACAAATATTATGCAATTCGGCTGTTTTGTGCAGTTAGAGGGTCTTCGAAAACGATGGGAAGGTCTTGTACACATTTCTCAACTTCGAAGAGAAGGAAGAGTTACAAATGTATCCGACGTGGTTCAACGAGGCCAGAGGGTTAAGGTGAAGGTATTATCTTTCACTGGTCAGAAAACGAGTTTATCTATGAAAGATGTAGATCAAGATAGTGGTGAGGATCTCAATCCGATTTTAAGTAACCCCGGTGGGGATGGCGACATGTCAGAAGAAATATCACGAAATCCAGACCGACCTTCCAGTTTGCCTTTAGTCAGTGCACCTGATGATGACGACGTGAGCACTCGTAGACGAGTTCAAAGGGTTTCTTCACCTGAGAAATGGGAAATAAAACAAATGTTAGCTGCAAATTGTATCGATAAATCAGAGTTACCAGATTTTGATGAGGAAACGGGATTGCTACCTAAAGAAGAAGATGATGACGAAGATCTTGAGATAGAATTAGTAGAAGAAGAGCCGCCATTTTTGAAAGGCCATGGAAGATCGAATTTTGATCTGAGTCCTGTTAGGATTGTAAAAGTAATGAAAATTTAAAAAAATTAAATTGTTTCAATATTATAAAATTAAATTATTTAATTTTTATTTGACAGAATCCTGACGGTTCATTAGCACAAGCAGCCATGATGCAAAGTGCGTTAGCAAAAGAAAGACGTGAAGTTAAAATGCAACAGAGAGAACAAGAAATGGATTCCATTCCTACTGGTTTAAATAAACATTGGATTGATCCCATGCCAGATGCTGAGGGTCGTACATTAGCTGCAAATATGAGAGGAATTGGATTAGGAGTACAAGATATGCCAGAATGGAAAAAACATATAACCGGTGGAAGCAAAGCTTCATATGGGAAAAAAACACAAATGTCAATCATTGAACAGCGTCAGAGTTTACCGATTTATAAACTTAAAGATCAGTTAGTGAAAGCAGTGACAGATAATCAAATTTTGGTGGTTATTGGTGAAACGGGTTCAGGAAAAACAACACAAATAACACAGTATTTAGCCGAAGCTGGGTTTACAACGAGAGGAAAAATTGGTTGTACGCAACCTCGAAGAGTTGCCGCAATGTCAGTTGCTAAAAGGGTGGCTGAAGAGTTCGGTTGTCGATTAGGACAAGAAGTGGGTTATACAATTCGTTTTGAAGATTGCACGAGTCCTGAAACTGTGATTAAATACATGACAGACGGTATGTTGTTACGAGAATGTCTGATTGATCCGGATTTGAAAGGGTATTCGGTTGTGATGTTGGATGAAGCTCACGAAAGAACAATTCACACTGATGTTTTGTTTGGCTTATTAAAGCAAGCTGTAAAGAAAAGACCAGAATTGAAATTAATTGTGACATCAGCAACATTAGACGCCGTGAAATTTTCCCAATATTTTTTTGCGGCTCCTATTTTTACAATTCCAGGACGAACATTTCCTGTTGAGATTTTATACACGAAGGAACCGGAAACCGATTATTTAGATGCATCTTTAATTACTGTTATGCAGATTCATCTCACAGAACCACCAGGCGATATTTTACTTTTCTTAACTGGTCAAGAAGAAATTGACACTGCTTGCGAAATTTTGTATGAAAGGATGAAATCTTTAGGCCCGGAAGTTCCTGAATTAATTATTTTACCAGTCTATTCTGCATTGCCTAGTGAAATGCAGACAAGAATTTTCGAACCAGCTCCTCCAGGGTCTCGTAAAGTATGTAATAAAAAACCAAAAAAAAAAAAAATAAATTATTTAAATTGATTTTACTTTTATAGGTGGTTATTGCAACAAATATCGCAGAAACGTCATTAACAATAGATGGAATTTATTATGTGGTTGATCCAGGATTTGTAAAACAGAAAGTTTATAATTCTAAGACAGGAATGGATTCTTTAGTCGTCACTCCGATTTCCCAAGTAAATATAATTTTTGTTTTAATTTTAAATTTTAAATGAATAAATTTAATAAATTTTCTTTTATTTTAGGCTCAAGCTAAACAACGAGCTGGTCGTGCTGGACGAACAGGTCCTGGAAAGACTTATCGACTTTATACTGAACGTGCTTATCGTGATGAAATGCTCACAACACCGGTGCCAGAGATACAAAGAACGAATTTAGCCAGCACGTTATTGCAACTTAAAGCAATGGGCATTAATGACTTATTGTCATTTGATTTTATGGATGCTCCTCCAATGGAATCACTTTTAATGGCACTCGAACAGCTGCATTCATTAAGTGCACTGGATGATGAGGGCCTCCTCACACGACTTGGTAGACGAATGGCAGAATTTCCCATGGATCCATCTCCTGCCAAAATGCTAATAATGTCTGTTCATTTGGGATGCAGTGATGAAATTTTAACAATTGTCTCAATGTTGTCGGTACAAAATGTTTTTTACCGACCCAAAGTAAGAAAAAACTTGAAATAATTTTTAAAACCGTAATAACATTTATAAAATAAATTTTTCTATGTATTTTAGGACAAGCAAGCATTAGCTGATCAGAAAAAGGCAAAGTTTAATCAACTAGAGGGTGACCATTTGACATTGTTGGCCGTTTACAACTCATGGAAAGCAAATAAATTTTCTAATCCATGGTGCTACGAAAATTTTGTGCAAATAAGAACTTTAAAACGGGCACAAGATGTGCGAAAGCAACTGCTTGGGATAATGGACAGGTAATTTACATTATTAATAAAAATAGTATATTGTTTCTTCAAAATATTGTTCTTCTATTTTTTTAAAGACACAAATTGGATGTTGTTTCTTGCGGAAAAAATACTGCTCGTGTCCAAAAAGCCATATGCAGTGGGTTTTTTCGGAATGCTGCAAAGAAGGACCCACAGGAAGGTTACAGGACCTTGGTAGATGGGCAGGTGGTTTACATTCATCCTTCCAGCGCTCTTTTTAACCGACAACCTGAATGGGTTGTGTATCACGAGTTAGTACAAACAACTAAGGAATATATGCGTGAAGTGACAACAATTGATCCAAAGTGGTTGGTGGAGTTTGCACCAGCTTTTTTTAAATTTGCTGACCCAACCAAATTAAGCAAATACAAGAAGCAACAGAGACTTGAGCCACTCTACAACAAATACGAAGAACCGAATGCCTGGCGAATTTCTAGAGTTCGACGAAGAAGAAATTAAATTTTATTTTATTAGCATTTTTATTTTTTAAGTTAATTGTCATAACATTAGATAATAAACTTTTTTTGTTGAAAACAATTTTTATTATTGTTATTTTTAAAATAAACTCAATTACCCTATTAGTTTCAAAATGCTATGGTAAACACACTAGCATTTTTGATCAATTATATATGATATGATAAATGATTTGATTTATTAATCAAGTAACGCCCCAGAATCAACTCAGGCTCTCCAAAACTTTATATGCTTCTTTTAACTCTGTTATTTCGAAAAGATAGAAAAAGTATATATGATTTTTAATATCTTTCTATTTTATTAAATTAAATTTTCTTACCGTGTAAAAGAATATTACATTTTTCAGCTGTCATTGAAAATTGATGAGTTTCCATTTCTTGATTTTTAACTTTCATTCGAAGATGCAATAAAGGCTCATTGACATCCTAAATCGTAAATTATAATGTAATATCAACACCTTTTAAAGTTAACATTTCTTTATTGATTTATGTTGACGAAATGAATTGAGTTACTTACATTTAAGTGACTAGAACTAATAACGTAATCAAGTCGCCATTGTAAATCATCCAAATAAGATACTAAAGAAAAATTTTAAAAATCACATGTTGAATTCAAACCAAAATATTTAAAAAAATTTAAATTACATCTTAAACTTTTGCTACTTAATTGCTTCTGTAACTTAGTGTAATTGTCAGCATACACTTTACATATTGCAGTGGAATGTTCTACACAAAAAAAAAATAAATAAATAAATATTAAAATCGTTACTTTTTTTAGTACAGTCACCTTACCTTTTGGCAATCCCAATTGCTGTAATTCGTTAGATAAAGTGTGTTCTTCAGTACTGTATTTAGCAGCTGAAGTAATAACAAAACATATTGCAGCAATACTTGCTTTAATTCCTCCAATATCTGAAATTAAATGGCTAATTTAAATAACATCCGATAAAATACTGATTATAATGTATTTGACTGTATACCTAATTTTGCGTCAGAGGTTAATTTTTGAACCTTTTCATACTAACAAAATGGTTTCTTAATTAATAAGGATATTAGCAATATATTTTTTTATATTTACATCAATGCTTCCACCTAAAACTTCATTAAGAACTTGGCTGCATAACAATTTAAATTTGACAGACGTCTGAAAAATTAAATTGATATTAGTTTGAGAGTTTGGAAATAAACAATATATTTTTATACTAATTTAGACAGTGTTGTAATTTCAGCTAGAATCCAGTCAGGACAGTCCAAATCGCCACAAAATTTAAATTTCTGTAAATAAAACATTTACAGTAGTATAATTTTTTTAAAAATATTTAGAATTTACCATTTTTGATTGCTTTTAATAGCTACAACCGCTCACTTAGCATTAAAGAGATCTCAAATCATAACTAACAATCCCTGGTACCTCCAGCAAAAGTAAAGTTTACTAGTGTTTATCTATCGTAGAAAATTACAAGCAGTACTTCTTATCCACCCTAATATTTTATCAAATCGACAGGACATCAAACTCACTCACGCAATATCCTGTTCATGCTGGCGAACCAATCGTCGCCTAGAGCATAAACCGGAAGTACCTAAAGTACTGCATGTTTTTCAACCTTGTGCTCGGCTGCTTTTATTTCTAATTAAGCTAATAACACAGAATGTTACGATTTCTTGCAAAACAATTGATAAAAGATTTTCAATTATCATCTCAATTTAAACAAGTTAGAGTAAGTAAAATTATTTGGAAGATAAAATGAAAATAAAAGTAACAAATATATTTTAAAATTTTATTTAGGAAACTCATGTTGTGAAACGCAGAAATGAGCCACATTTATCAAAATATCAAGGAAGAGCTAGAAAAATTCAAAAGAGATGTTCAGTTTACGATTGGCAATATGATACAGATTTATTAAAGTATCCTCCAGTTACACTTATACTTTCAGAAGATGTCGAAGGTTACATTAAAAACTCGTACAATAAAATTGAATTAAAATTTTATTTATTTATTTTATTTTTTATTTTTTAGGAATTGGTAGTGCTGGTGAAATTGTCCCAGTGAGACCAAGCATAGCAAGAAATTATCTTTTACCTACAAAAAAGGCTATTCATCCTTCTCCAGCTAATTTAGCTATATTAGAAGAAAATAAGGTTAAAAAATTGAAAATTATTCAAGGTTGAGTTAATAAAACTAATAGGCAATTAGTTTAATTTGTAGAGAAAAGGATTAATTCCAGAAAAGAAGAACAGCACATTATGGGCGCCATTAGTATAAAAATATTACAATAATTAATTAATTATTTTATGTTAACTTTTCTTAATTAAATTTTAGACAGCAAGAACTTTGTCGGCTTTTATACTTCCTGTTTTTATGCACTTAGAAAATTCTTGGACATTAGAATCATGGCATATTAGAGTCGCATTTAGATTTGCTGTAAGATTATAATATAAATTCCAATAATGTTTTGAAAGTACCGGTACAATAATTTTTATTATTTGGCAATTAAAGGGGTATATTGTTGAAGAAGATGCGATAACCATGCCGTCGCAGACAATATCAGGACCCAATTTGGATTATGAAGGACGAGAATTTCCAGTTAAAATTACAGTAAGTTTTATTTTACTTTTGAAAAATATTATTTATATTTATCTACAAATTTTAATTCAATTTAGATTAATAACAAAGAATGGGCATATGTGAGATGTAGGATTCATCACTGGACAGCTGTAGAAAATAAACAACTTGCACCTATTTTAGATTACTGGTTTTATCCTGCTGAGCCTTTATTTCCTGAGGATGCTGACCTTTTAAGCAATTTGCCGAAACCAAATAAAACGCCTATTGATTCAAAATTCAAATAAACATTTAATACTAATTACTGTAACAATTTTGTTTTTATTTCAAATTGTAAACTCTTTTACCAAATTAAAATCGTATACATAGAAAAAAAATTGTATAAAAATACATGCATTAATTTTTTTGAATATCAGATCATTAATAATCATGTCCGATTATTTTCAATTGTAAAAAAAGAATGTTTTTGAAATGGAGTAAATTCTGGTTGATTTAATGCTTCTTCAGCTGTTCTAATATCATCCTTAATTGCAGCAATTAATTCCTCTAATTTAAAAAAAATAATAATAACATTTTAAAATTAATACCTGTGATTTTTTTTTAAAGCACTGCTTACCCAGGGAATTAAAAGTCATTTCAGGTCTTATGTAACCTATAATTGCTGCTTTTAAAATTGATCCGTAAAAATTTTCATCAAATTGATGAATAATATGAGTTTCCTACATAAAATAATAAATTTAAATAAATAACAGAAAAATACAATTTTCACATTTATACCATTGATTTTTTCACGTTTTTATAATATGGATTCCAGCCTATGCTCATCACCATCTTGTAAACCGGTCCATCGTCTACATTGGCCCATCCAAAATAAATACCGCAATTGAATTCAGAAGGAAGTTTATCCACAACGTGTTCTGGAAAGTTCGCTACATCAAATACATTTTAAAATACATTAATACTAAAAAATATAAGTAGACATTTTGAAATAAGTAAAACGTAAATGTTTTTATACCTGTTGGAATTCCCAACTGGTTACTTCCTCGACCGAAGCCTTTAACCACAGGCCCTGCAGTGAAGTAAGGCAACGATAAGCTCATGATTGATGCAGCTTCATTTGGTCCTAATTTTACGGACGTCAACCGTTTGAATTCAATGTCCGACATTGATATAATTTTTGGTTTTCTCTATTAAAATCAGTCGGATTTTGAGAGGAGAATGAGGAAACAAGCCAAGCGCTTACGAGAGCCGTCAGCAACTTTTAAATGAGTTTAGGACTTTAACGCTAGATGGCAGTATCATTTTAGAAATAATCACGTAGATTTGTTGTGACGTCACAAACATATTTCTATCAGCTTTTATTTTTATTTTCCATTTTAAATTTACAAAATTGCTATTAAGAGTGGGCAGCAGTAGAAAATTATGATAAATAAATGACAACTTATTTTAAAAAAAAAAGTTTATTCAAAATTTAATGAAAATAAATGTAATAATTTAAAATATTTTTAATTTTGAAATCTATCGATAGGATTTAAGAAATAAAGAGCACGAGACTGAATCGAATTCTCGTGCTATGCTAAGAATGAGCTTTAGTTCCAAAATTTGTTATCTTACTCACAGTTAAAAGTTCGCGGCCGTGTTCAGGCCAACTCCATCCTCGGTCCGCTCTTTTCAGTTTACATTCCTTTTTTTTCTCAAATGTTTTCTTAGTTTTGAGTTGGCCTTTTTAAAAAAAAAGTGTTTCAAAGTTAACTAGAAGTCAATTCTATTTCTAAAAAAATTTAAAAAATCGCAAAATGCTTTTGCGAATTTTAAATCACATCCGTAAAGTTCGGCCAATTGCTGAAAACATAAAAAATTATCAACGCTACAACTTATATCATTGGCAGAGCTTCCGTCCTAACAAGTTTGCCACCTCGCCCATCTCCAAATATGTGGTTTATTGTGCCATGGCTGCTGGATCAACTGGATTAGTTAAATATGTCAGCCAAAAATGTAATGTCGAATGGCCGTTCCAAAGCCTACTGATAGAAACCAAATGCTGTCCACCACCGCCATGTGGCCCACCGCCTTCGTGTTGCCCACCGCCTTCGTGTTGCCCACCCCCTCCGCCATGCTGCCCGTCTCCGTGCCCTCCACCATGCTGCCCTCCACCTTGCTGCCCACCTCCGTGCCCTCCACCTTGTCCTCCGCCCTGCTGCAAACAAGACAAACCATGTCCACCAGCACCGTGCCCAGAAGACGATAGATGCAAACCATTTGTGAAAGGAAATCCCATCGAATTGTGTCAAGCAGTGAAGCAATCTAGAGACATAATCAACAGATTGAAAGTAAGTTTTTAACTTCGAATAGGCTTTAAATTGAGTGTTCGAATTTGTTTTTAGGATGAAGTAGGTATTCCAGGCCTTGTTGTAGGAGTCAGTATTGATGGCAATCTTGTTTGGGAAGAAGGTAAGAATTTATTTAACTATAAATAAATTGTAAAACTTTTTAAATAAATTGTAAAACTTTTTATATAGGTTTTGGTTTTGCTGATGTGGAGAACAGAGTTCCCATGTGTCCAAACACTGTTATGCGTATTGCTAGTATTAGCAATTCAATTACCATGGCCATCGTAGCAAGAATTTGGGAAGCGGGAAAACTGGATTTAGATAGGCCGATTCAATGCTATGTGCCTTGTTTCCCGCAGAAAACATTCCAATGTGAAAGGGTAAGATTAAGCAAATGTTAATTAATGTATTGTTACAAGATTTGTTTTTAATAGGTTTGCATAACTCCCCGTCACTTAGTGTCACATTTAAGTGGTATTCGTCACTATGATAAATGCCCACCACCTCCAATTGATGGTGTCCAACGATGCGGACCTAAACCTTGCTGCCCACCTCCATCTTGCCCACCTCCATCTTGCTGCCCACCTCCATCTTGCTGCCCATCACCACCGCCTTGCTGCCCACCATCTTGTGATCCTTGTTGCCCACCTCCATCTTGCTGTCCCCCATCTTGCCCACCCCCTTCTTGCTGTCCCCCATCTTGCCCACCCCCTTCTTGCTGTCCCCCATCTTGCCCACCTCCTTCTTGCTGTCCCCCATCTTGCCCACCTCCTTCTTGCTGTCCCCCATCCTGCCCACCATCTTGCTGCCCACCATCTTGTGATCCTTGCTGCCCCCCTAAAGATTGTTGCCCACCTCCATCTTGCTGTCCCCCAGGATGCCCACCATCATGTGATCCTTGCTGCCCACCACCGTGCCCACCGTGCGGTCCGTGCCCATCACCGTGTTCACCGTGTCCACCTTGCAATCCATGCAATCCATGCCCACCATGTTGTACCCCGAATGATCCAATTAGAGAGTTTTACATGACCAGAAGATGCTGTTCGGTTCCAGAAGCGTTGTGCATCTTCAAGGACGACCCCTTGATATATAAACCAGGTTAAGTTTATTAATTGTATTCAGTTTATTTATTTAAAAAAAATTTACGTAGGTTGCAAATTCTTGTATTCCACTTGGGGATTCGTGTTGTTGAGTGCGGCAGCCGAAGCAGCTGTTAATGCACCATTCGTGTGTTTGGTGAAACAAACCTTTAAAATGATTGGCATGTGCCATTCATACATGGATGAGCATGAAAGAATTATTCCAAACAGATCACGCTTTTACATTAAGGACAAATGCCGTCTTATTAACGCTCCGCACGTAGACAATTCTTGCAAATGGGCCAGTAATGGAATTTTATCAACCGTAGGAGATATGGTGAAGTTTGGTAACGCCATGCTGTACAGTTTCCAGTTTAAACCTATGTGCCCAATCTCATTCCCTAAGAAGTGTAAACCGCCATGTTCACCATGCCCACCTTCTTGCCCGCAACCTGGTTGTCCACCACCATGTTGCCCACCAAATGATTGCAATAGTTTGGCTACATGTGCCAAATCGTGCCCACCGCCACCACCACCACCCCCACCGCTTCCTGGTATATTGAAACAAGAAACAGTAAAGATGTTATGGACTCCGATTGTGGAGACATTAGGGCCAGACGGAAGACCGATTGGCAATGAATGGTACGGAATGGGTTGGGGAGTTGTGCCCGAGAGTCAAAATCATGCCTTTGGACGGCATCAAAGATTTTACGCAACTCATAGCGGAGGAAGCGCTGGAGCTAGCAGCGTGTTGCTCATCTTGCCAAGAGAAGATAAGAATAGCATCAATGCTCTTTGCCCACCAAAGGGAGTAGTTGTAACGATAATGAGCAACTTGACCGAGGTACAACTTACTCAAACTGCTCTTTGCGTGGCCAAAATTTTTGAGAACGTGGATAGCATACCACCGAAGTATAAGCAACACACCCCATGTTAAAATTTTCTGACATGTAAAATTTGGATTTTTTTCTAGTAAGAATTAAAATTTTCAGTTGACTTTGTAAACACGACCATTAAAAATTGAACGATCAACTGTTTCCATGATTTAATGTTATTTTTTAAATAGATATATTTACAAAAAAGAATATGAAATTAAAAAAATTACATTATCTCGAATATCACTAGCTGCCTTGTTTTTATATCCTTAAAATATAGATAACTAATTTAAAAACATAAAATGTGTACATAGTTTTTAAACTAAAACACCGTTATTTAATAGTTTTTCTATAGCTTCTAATGAACCACCATAAGCTTCTAATAAATTTCCAACAGGACTGCTCATTTCCTATAACAATAAATAAATTAAAATAGAAAATTAAACTTCAATCATGTATTATAATTAGCATACTCTCAGTTCGTCCTGCATATGTTTAATAACACGATGTATGTCTTTATTTTGTGGAGCCAGTTTCATTGCTGTCTCTAAATCTTCTAGTGCTGAGCTAATTTGCCTACAATTTAGTAATTTATTAGAATTTGATGAGATTATCTTAATTGCAAATAATTCAACTTACTTGACATCTCTGTGAATTCTCGCTCTCGCATAAAAAGCTTCAAATGATTGTGGATTTAATTCCAATATTTTGTTTGTTAATTCCAATGCAGCTTCAAATTCCTGCAAATTAATTAAAAAATTAAGTTTTTATATCAATATCTAATTCTTATTACTATTTTTTTGTAACGTACTTGTAATTTACGTTTGCATCGAACCAGGTTTATCATCATTTGAAGTTTGAGTTGTCTAAAAGCTGCTTCATCTACACCGGAATTTTCGGCAGGAAATTTTTTAAGAGCATATTGATAACGACGAGAGGCTTCGACGAACAGGTTTTTCTATTATAATTCAAATTGTTGAAATAGAATAAAATATAAATACCAGTTACGAGTATAATAAATTTGTGCAGCAAATTGTTTTAAGTATGATATTTTCTGGCATTCATTTATCAAAATAAACGTAAATTCTTTAATGTCTTGCACAAATTCATTGATAACAATGAAACATTTACCTTATACAATGTGGATCCATCATCTAATAATTTATTAAGTAACAAAAGCATAATTTCTGATTTTCCAGAAGCTATAGCCCAAGTAGCAGGACCAAGTTTTGCTCCTTTACGCAAAAAACATAACGTGGCATCTGCATTTCGGCAACTTATAGCACGATCGAGTGGCCTCATCCCACTGTGATCAACATGTTCAACTAATGCTCCTTTATCCAGCAATAATTGAACCTAAAAATAAATAAATAAATTAAGAATTCCTACTTATTACTTTTTTAACTTACAACTGCTGGATCTCCACATGCTGCTGCAAAATCCAAAGGTGTTCTTCCGGTTCTATCAGTGTGGTTAATGTCAGCTCCGTGTTCTAACAAACATTGGGCAGCATGAACTTGGCTTGTGTGACAAGCAATGCAAAGTGCAGTTTGATTATCACGATTCATTCTGTTCACATCAGCTCCTTTACTGAGTAACAACTCCAAAATTCCTAAATGTCCTTCAGCTGCTGCTGTCATTAAGGATGTTCTCCCAGAACCATCCATCTGATCGACATCAGCATTATTCAATAAAAGCAATTCAACCACTTCCCAATGTCCACCTTGAACAGCTAAAATCAAAGGAGGGATGCCAAGGTGTCCATAAACAGACCCAGCAGCTCCACTATGCAACAAAAGTGTGCAAGTTTCCCTGTGTCCATTACTAGCTGCCGCAGACAGCGCTGTTTCACCGCATAATGTATCGATTAAATCAACTCCAACGATGGGTAGGCTCAACAAATATTCACACACCTTAAAAAATAATTCGTTAGAGTAATTTTTTAAATTTATTTGTTCAATTTAAACAAACCTGCGTATGTCCACTAGAAGCGGCACCAACCAAAGCTCTCTGAGAAGCCTCTTTTAATGATACAGCAGATTGATTTGAATTCGGCCAATCAGATTGCAATAAAAAACTTGTAACTGCAATGTGTCCATTTATAGCTGCGTAGCTTAAAGCGCAATGCCCACTGGGATCTAAATAATTAATCTAATAACAAAATAACGCAAATTATAATGTAAAATCTTAAAAAATTTCAAAGGAGTTTATATATATACCTGACCGCCATGATTATAAAGAAGTCGCACAATGTCTGCGTGGCCTTTTGATGCAGCCAAGCAAAGAGCTGAATGTCCAAGACTGTTGACAGTATTCACATTTGCTCCAAATTCAAGCAGAAGTGATACCATGTCAGTAAATCCTTCTCGAGCTGCTACCATCAGCAAAGTTGCATCAGCAAACATTGATGTTTGGAAATTCGAATTTGCTCCAGATAATAGCAATAATCGACTCACCTATTAATTTGAATCATTAATACATGACATTGTTCAATAAAATGAAAATATTATGAAAATTTACTTTAACGTTTGGACTAAATAAATTACGCAACGATCCCAATGCACTTGATATATCTTGAGAGCTGTAGCATAGCCAAAGTGCTTGCATATCTCTTGAAGTGTAGCCATGAAGTCGATCAAAGTTTTTGTACAAATGTGCCTTTAGTATATGATGTCCAAGTTCACAGGTTTTATCAGAATTGAGAGGTGCTTCCAATCGAGACATTCTAAATGCTATGTTACAGTGTCCTGCTCTTGGGCTGCATAAGAACCTAGCATTGTTATTGGTGGATTCTGTCATGTTTTCTCGCCAGATTAACCATTCTCGAAATGATGGATGGAAAAACATGTAAGTTTCATCTTGACGCTGGATAAGAAACCCTGTGAGAACACCCATTCTTTGAATAAAGTCTTCCCACAGAATGAGAGGTTTAGAACTGCCAGCGTTGACACTATGATAAATTTCCAGCAAATTCATTGGATATAAACTAGCCAAGCACACATTCAAAATCATGACGATCTAAGAGAATAAACAAAATGTTATTTAACAAAATTATTAACAGAAATTTCCAATTATTATACAATTTTTATTTGAAACTTTAAAATACCTTTTCAAATGATCGCAAACTTGGAAATTTAAGATTAAAGTGTAACATGTAGATCTCATTCAGATTTTGCGGAAGTACTTTAAAGCTAGTACTTTTCATCACAAGTTGGCCTCGCTCAACTAAATCCAATGTTAAACGCAGATACAGAAAACTACCTCTGCTCTGATGCAGCAAATGACTTGTAAATCGAGTCTGAAGTGCTGAATCCATCTTACCTATAAATAGAATATAAAAATTAACCTAAAAACTGCTGTTTATTTTTATTTAAATCTTTCCACTCACCATTAATTGCAATGTTGTTAGGTATAGTCGGACTAGTCGTAATTCGTACTGTAATATAATCTTGTAAATCTCGTTGTAAAAATTCGTTCGTACTCACTCGGTCTAAGCTATAAAATATAATTTACAAAAATTCACTTTTCTGCAAAATATTAAAGTTTACATTTAATTTCCAAAATACCTTATTCGATGAAATGGTAAATTCTTAATTGTTTCTTGAAAATTTGGTCGCACAGTTACAATCACTTTAAGCCATGTTGGAAAGTTGTTTAAATGACGTCCTAAAAATGATGCTATTGTGTCTCCATAATCGGGTCGATGATACTCTGCTTCATCTAATCCATCAATTACTATTAAACAAGTAGTTGTTGGAATCTTTCCTTGCAACTTAAGTGTATCTAACGGATCAAGAATTCCCTTTGAAAAGGCAAGTGATGCATCTGCAATGCACGATTTGAGTGACAGCATTGATTGTAATTCTAAATTAGAACCCAAAAGAGTTCTATAGGCAACAAGTTGAGGGGCTTGGCATAACTGAGCAGCTATGCTATGAACAAAGTCAGAAACTAGACATGTCGAATTATTATCAGCCTGACAGAAATGATAAGCAACAATTTGACTGCCTAATGTTCGCACTGAGTCGGCTAAAAGATTGAGTCGATTTGTTGATCCAAGTAAACTGTTACAACTTCCATTAATATCTACGAAATAAAATAGGTTTAAGTAAAGTTTACATGGAATAAGCCGTCATTCAAACAATTATACCTTGATAAATTGGTTCTTGTTGTCTTCTGCCAAAGCAACTATACTCAACTAATTGTAAAATAATGGCTGTCTTTCCATTTCCAACACCACCAACAATAATCACACCACTGTTGCCAGAACTTGCAGTTAACTCCTAAAAAATTATATCATATAAAACATTCCTTGTTTCTATTTTGTCTGAAACAATACCTGTTCAATTTCTTTAAAAAGCCAATGTCTGCCAACAAAAATAGGTTCTGATTCCTGCTGAGGCACTTCAAAAAACTGTGGTTTTAGGTTAACTTGCAAAGCACGATAAGGAGCAAATCGAACTGTAAATAATATTTCATAAAAAACACATGTTAATAATTAGTAAAATTAATAAATCTATACCTTTTGGATCAATAGGTCCCTTAATGGTGCCAGCCCGAGCACTTCTACGAACCACAGATTTTCTTTCATCAAATGGAAAAATGTCTTCTAATTGACCAGAACTATTTGCTATAATGTTTTCAAAAATAATTAGCACAAATTCAATATTCATTTCATTTTAACTTACTGGTAACAGAATGTCGTCGAGGAATTGTTCCTATTGGACTTGCAGATGTAACACTATCCAAACTGGGATCCAAACTTGATGATAAACTAAATGAGGGTGCATTTAAACTTTCAGCTTCTGAGAATCCTAAAATAAAATTTCATCATTTTAATTTAGAATGTTCATATTTTGTTGAAATATTGCTTACCGGTAAGTGTTGACAAAGGACTGACATTATTAGATGACGTTTTAGCGTTATCATTACTGTTCAGTGATGAAACACTCGCATATGATTCTTGACTGCTGCTTTGGCTTGATGGAGCCTTTTTACGGGCACCACGTCCCCGAAACTTATCACCTAAAAGAAGACCTAGACGCATGTATAGGTCACTTTTGGCTGTGTGGACAGAAGGTGGAGGCGTAACAGTCTCTTCGTCATCTAATACATATACAATTTTATTTAAATGAATTGAAATAGAATTTAATTTAATCATGCTTTGTATAAGTGCATCGTCATGCAAAATTTCGAGCAAATAAACTGCAATTTGTGCAACGTAAAATTATAACCTTTTTCATCTTTTAATTGCCTTTAAAGTGAAATTAATGAAGTAAAATATTCATGCAGATTTGTTAAGATAAATTGATATCGATTTTTTTTTACCTAAAGACCACAAAGACTTTATTTTAAGCAGAACTCCTGATGGCCATTTAAGCGCTAAGGAAAGAATTGAAAAAATATTATCATTTATATTTCTTTTCTTTAAAAAAAATTAAAGTGTAATAATTTATATTAATAACTTTTAATTACAGTGATCGAGTAATCATGTTAGCATTTTGTGTTAATGATGTAGCATTTGATTGAAGTATTTGTAAAAAAAATTAAAGGCTATAATCTCATTAATACACATGTGAGGCAACTTTCAGCCTACATGCAACCTGACAAACTAAATTTTTGGGTGGTGCTGACATTTCTTGAAATTAAGGTGTATAGTTAAAGATTTCAGTTTAAAGAACAAGTTTTCATGAATTGTAAATTAAATTTTTTAAGTATATTTTTTCCTTTTCGTTTATTCATTTTTTCTTTTTAAAATTTTATTTAAGTTTTAAACTTTTAACCGGATTGAAATCTCGCTTTAAAATATCAGACATGAACGTCTCACGCTATGGTACATGACACTGCATGCAAAATTGCTTCTTACAAAGATAGATCTAAATCTATTCCATGATGTGCACGCTGTTGCTTCTCAAACTTTAAGATTAAAAGCCATTTTTTTGTCTTTTTTTAGTGCGCAGTGAAGCTTAATGGAACCCCATTCAGTAATAAAACAAACGTAAGCGCAACCTCAATTACTACCAGAAAAAAATATTCAAGCGAAGAGAATAATGAATTATTCGAACTAGGCCATATTATGTGTGATCCAAATATTTTCTTTTTACATAAAATGTATACCTGATAAAGCAGAGGACTTGGTGTTTAAACTTGCAGCACTGGCATGAAAAGTTGGGCGGCGTAACCAGAATTTGTTTCTGGTACTTGGGCTAGGAGCACGATATTTTTTACGAGATGTAAGGGGTGAAGCATCTGAAAAAAGTAATAAATTTTTATTTTTGTTAAATAAAAAAGTACTAAATACATAAATAAACGCAAAAGTGCGTTTGTTAATATATCCGGTCGGCCATTTTCCATAGTTAAATACATTATTAAAAAAACTATACAACTCATTATCATAAACTTAAATTTAATTCTATTTAATTTTGTGACATCTTTTGAATTTCTAGCAGCGCCAGTGTTGTTCACACAATTAATGTACATAATTTTATAAAACTAAATAATTTTATAAAACTAAATAATTTTAT